>JADNYI010000441.1:0-26587 GCA_015501065.1 Infundibulicybe gibba | reverse complement strand
ATCAACCGCCTGAGATCACACTGCCAGATTAGAATGACATCAACATTTCATGAGGGCCTGCGCGTCTATCCGCATACATGTTACATACACGGACCTCCCAACATTCGCACTACATCCAGTACAAAAGTCGCGGTCAACCCATGCAATCCTACATCATATCGCAGCCTCAAACTTTGTGTCACGATCCGAACGTACCAAGCCTATCACATGAACCCAAAATAAACTGAAGAAAGAAAAAAGAACCAAAAGGGAAATGGGGGAAGTTGAGGGAAAAAAAGAGTGTGGGGTGCCTAGAGATAGGCGTGGTTAGCTTTGCATGGCAAAGCAGGGGTGGGGGAAGCATCATCAAACGATGGTTTCGGGGGATGTCGATGATTTGGGGCTCCTCTTCTGACCAAACACGGTAGGTTTGTGAGGGTTAAAGCTAGAATGTGTGTCAGGGATATGGACAAACAGCGTATGGGTCTGTCTCACAATCTATCGACGACGCTGTCGTTTCCGGCGACCAGCAGGACATCGTAGAGGAACGTGCCGAACTGCGCACCAAGGATGGGCGCCAAGATGGGGCACCAGAGCCAGTATTGGCTGGATTTGGTCAGGGGGTATTGAGTGGGTGTACAGCGGTAGGCCTACCTCCTGAATGTATATACTGCACCACCGTAGCCCACCATCGAGGTAAGCAGGCGGGGGCCGAAATCACGGGCGGGGTTGAGCGCAAAGCCTTTTGGATAGAGGATTAATTTATGGACAATGGTGAAATGGGGACGACCCACCAGTCTCCATTCCGAGAGATGAAGCAATGCCAAGGATGACAAAGAAGAGGGCGATAGGAACAATCCCGCTGGGGACTTTGTTCCTCTTGTCAGTGATGGCCAAGAGGCCAAGGAGGAGGATTGTGGTAGCGAGGAACTATATTTGGGTCGGTGTTATACATAGTAACAGGTTATATGAAACCGAACAAACCTCGGAGAAGAAACAAGATGCTGGGGTCATGTAGTCCAGCTACGGTCAAGTGGTCAGACCAAGGGAATCCAGAAATAGGAAATCGATACGTACTGCATAAGTACCGAACAGTCCGGCCGTTTTGAGCGTTCGGACACCCTTTGCACCCTCGACAATATCGATCGCGTGGAAATAATTTCCGTATACAGCAGCGGCACCAGCCCATGCACCAAACAATTGTGCACCAATGTAACCGGGCACCTTGCGCAGCGGGAAGCCGCGCCAGGTTGCCATTGACATTGTGATCTAATAGTATGTAAGAGTGTGTTTAATGGTCGATGAACAGGACCCACGGCTGGATTGATATGGCCACCTCCAGAGATCCACACACCGACGGCTATACCTGCAGGGACATATCAGCATCCCTGCATTACCAAAACAGGCATACATACCAATCGCCCAGCCAGTCGCGACAGATAAAAAGTTCTAGATAACATCATGATTAGCAGACGAATGAAATAACGTTTGAACACCACACGTACACCACTCTGAGACGCTGAAACTCCAGAGAAAGACGAAAGCGCAACCTGACAATTAACCCCCGCCCCGAAAATGATGAGAACAGCCGTTCCCAGGAACTCTCCAGCGTATTCCCTGAAATCATCGCGATACCTCGCCAGCTTGCTCGTTTGGGGTTGTGGCTCTTGATGCTGGTGCACTACGCCGAGGCTCGTCAGGTGTGGGGAAAATGGTCGTGAACTACGCACACTCAGGCAAGATGTTGGAATCATCCGGCCTTTCCTTCATCGAATTGGTGTCCCAAGTTTCAATTATTTGCGACGAAGACATGATGTGTAGTTGCGCTGGCTGTGGCGAGGCTTTTGAGGATCTGATGCGGGGAGAAGGAGACTGAGGTTTCAAAGCTAGGACATCGGGTTTTTATCCTGGAATGTCCCAACTGAGGTGCAGTGCAGAAAGATAGAGTTTAATTTCACGACATGAAAAAAAATCGAATTCGAGAGATGACGCTCGCAATAGAACGAACCATTCAATGGCCCTCACAGGTCGCGGGACGATGACATTGTTTCAGGGACGTGTCAACACTTTCGCGCATTTTCGGAATGGTTTCGTCAGGCGTTCGTTCTCGGGGATGGCATAACGCCTTGATGCTCTGGGCTGGTCGATGAGGGTGTGTCCGCCGCGTGTGGACGCGCTATTCAACCATGTGGCTGGGTACACTTCACCCATTTCACGATCGTAATTACGCGCCCGTGCCCGGATGTAGCAGGTGCACATTAGGGACCCATGGCTCGTACCTGTAACATGATCACCTGTCATTCGGGACTGTTCTATTGTCGGGATGGGCGGCATCAGCTGTTGAGCGTGAGTTCCGGTCTTGCGAGTCTTTACAAAAACTGGTGGGTAAAACCGGAGGATTTGCGATGGCCCTGAACACGAAAATAGGACCACAGTCCCAGCTGGCAGGTAAATGACTGAGTGTTACGTGGATGAGGCAGGGATGGTGGTCGCGAGCGCGAGCCGATAGACAACATCGGGGTAGGCATTTGGTTTGGAAACCGTCCACTTCTTCCGGCTGAGATCACAAGACATTACGTTGACGTATAATCTCTACGTCCATCTAGTATCTTCTAGCGCGCTTTCGTTCAAGGTGTCGGAAATGGCTACATCGTATCATCGATGAGCAGAACAAGACGGGAAGAGATTGGCAATGTCCCGTTAAGGCGACGAACCTGATACTGTTGGGTCTTTTAGGAGTATCACCGAAAAGGTGTGCGATACAGCCGGTGCAGCCCGTTGGTCAAATGAAATCTTCCTCAAGGAAACGGTGACCTGACGGCGAAATGGCATTCCGAATATAGGCTGATATGGGTTGTATTATGATACGAACGGCGGCTTGTCCCGGAGGCGTGTTATAGCCTGGTGGTGACGTCGAGGACAGCGTGCAATATGAATGCATAGTCGCAAGTAGTGACCACCGTGTAGTCTCGTTCCCGACGTTATAGAGCAAGGATCAAAGCGCTATGACATTAGTAGCGGAGTTTAAAGTCGGAGGCAAAAAAATCAGATAATTTGCGCGCATGATCTTGCTCTAGAACGTCTGGTGCAATTGAGCCGTAAGGTGTAGGGGCGGTGACAGCGTGACAAATGAATGAAGGCTCATCCACCAAAAGGACATCTGAGTGATAACGCTACGCTTATCCTATACATGACAAGCACATATTTTAACGCCTCGGACAAGACTTGCATTGCTGAGGAATACCAGAGATGCTGCAAATGTGAAAAAATACCAGAAAAAAGTGTGCGAAGATGCGCCTAATAGTTGGGCTATCAGTCTACTCAAACTTGCTCAACCTTGCGCACCAGCGCACCAAATTGTCAAAGCAGAATTCTATGACGTTAGCTTATAATTACGAATTGCAATTGGGCGTGGTTGCAACCGGCTGCACTAGAGACTACTGAATGGCCAGAGTGATGTGCGACGATAACGCGTTATGCATAACGGTAACTGTCACCGCCCCTACACTCTCCCATCAAATTGCACCAGATGTTAGGGAGAGGATCTCTGCAGACGTTTTGTCCGGTTTTTTTGCCTCCGACTTTAGACTCCGCCGGAACTCTCCCTAACAGCTGGGTACGAGATTAACCACCGTGCAGCTTTGGTTGATGACGAGGATGATGGTGGCGGTGGCCAATTGGGAGGCCACCAACTGTTGACCAAACACCGCAAGACCGGATGGCGGGCCGGCGCGCCCAAATTCTAAAATTGGCCACACAAATCCACCAGCTACCCGGAGCTTAACCACCCTCTTCTCATGCTACCAAGACACCATAATGCATGAAATCGACTCTTGTGGCAATCCCTACTGGTCAATACCGCCTCCCATGCAACTCAAACATGATGTTAGACACGGGTGTCCTGGTAAGCCTGGAAGGTGATGCATACAGATGCAGCGGAACATACCAGTGTGTCTTATCGTCCCTATGCAGCTCAATCAGTACATCTAAGTCCTAGGGCTCAGGCCTGTTTCCGACCCAGAATCCCGCCGCGTCCAAACGTAACTACCCAGGATACGAGACGCAGATCCATCCAAGCAGGTTTAGCAGTCGCTACCGTTACTCGTCTCCCTCAATGATATGCAATCCAAGTGGCATCGAGTTCCAAGCTGCTGCCACTCAGCCGAAATGACATAATCTCATCACGGTGAGCTCTGGGACGCGGTCTTTTTCCATTGGTGCTTTACACCTTTTTTAGTCAACAACAAATCTCGCGGTCTTGCTATACGTCGGAGATACAGGTATAGTGATATCACACACTACAACCGCTCGTGGGCTTCGTGCGTTCTCGTAGATTCGAACGACCGGTACTTCTGCAATCTCACAAACTATCCCATTCGCACGGATTACCTCTATTCGGTCTACTTCGTGCCCACGCATGTGTGACTAGCGCTATAACATCGCTCCCGTCTTGGCATCGCACCCTGGACTTCGTCTTGTTCATGCGTCCGAGCCCTTTCTGCCCTGCGGCGTATCACGTCATAGAGGCCATACCTATTCGGCTCGCGCGATTGGACGCAATCTCTGCAGCACGAGCTGGGCGTGCGTCTTCCACTCTCATGCGGGTTCAGGCTCGCGTTTCTGCTTCACAACATTGATTCATAGCGGCTAATTTGCATCTCCTTCGGGCTCCACATGTGGCTGTGAGGATCGAACCCAGGTGGGGCTATAGCGTTACTATTCGCGTTGCTCCGGACCGGTACATCCTGATTCATGTGTGTTTTCTCTGCGTGAGTGCAAGCTCTCGCTACATCGTACGGAATGCACCTATCTAGTCCGTCACTCTCGCGACTGGACGCGATCTCTGCGGTACAACTGGACGCATGTCGCTCAAGAGTCTCAGAATCCCTCCCTTGCACGCACACCACACTCACGTTTTACCTTTATGACATTGGCCTCGTACATCATTGCGAAAAGATCGGCCCCTTCAACAGTCATCATCATATCCCCGTGTGATACCCGTTGCCAAAGCTGTGTGGACATGCACTAAGCGTGCGCATACTGTATAATTCAGGGTATCTATGTGTGGACCCAAAATTGCAGACATTACGAGTTAAAGTCCTCACTCTCAGCTATACCCAAGACAGACCTCAGACGCCCATTCGACCAGACATCCACAAAGGGTGCCAACCAGGCAGGATACCTTATACAATTCCTCAATTATCCTGAAACGTGTTTGCTACGAGCGCTTGCAGCCATGCTTCTTGCCATCGCACCTGTCCTTATGTTCATTTGCTTAGTTCTATTCACCACGCGAGTAGCACTGCCACTACGAACCTGCTCGTTCACTGACACGGCCCCCAATTAATCCTACAGGCATATACGCACCATGCATGGGAGCGTGACGACATCCCCCAGAGCTGCCCAGGTTGATATGCAAGCCAGGCGCTCCGGACGCACCCATCTTAATCTCTCGGTCGCCCCGGAACGTGTCCTATGAGCGCCTGTGGCCATGTATATCCATCCCCGGTTATCACGTCCAAGGAGCCTCACTACGTTCAAACGTAAACTGCCTGGACCGTGAAACGCAGATCCATCCAAGCAAATTTAGCAGCCGCCACCGCCACTCGCCTCCCTTTGATATGCAATCTAACAAGTAGTACTGGGTTCCAGGCCGACTGCCACTCGGCCGAATATTGCGAGCTTATCACGGTGAGTTCTGAGAAGCAGTCTTTTTCCTTTAGCTGAGCGTTTACACCTTTTTTAGTTGATCTAAGATCTTATGGTTTTGGATGAAGCCCCCACTGTACTGTTATTTGCATGGTCTCCATGTAGGTGTCGCATGTTGATTCCCATGCATGCTCATGCGTTTGGGCGCCTGGCACTTCCCCACGTCACACTGAACGCGTCTACTCGATCCACTCTGGGCTCATGCATTGACTCAAACCACCATCGTTTGTAATGCTACGCACTTCGTTCCTGCTTGTGCATCCGAGTGCTTTCTGCTTTTGCAGTGCTACATCATAGGGGCCAAGCCTATTCGGCTTATCACTCGCGCAATTGGCTGTTATCTCCGCGGCATGGGCTAGGTGTCGCCTGCCCCCGTACGTGTTCAGGTTCGCATTTTAACTTCATGATATTAGTTTTGTGATAACCGGTTTTCATCCCCCTAGCTAATTTGGGATTCTACACACGTCCACTAGGAATTGAGCCCAGGTACTAGAGTATCGCTATTCGTGTTACTATTCGCGTCGCTCCAGAACGGGTGTCGCATCCTGATTCCTATGCATATTCATATATTTATACGGCGGGTACTCCTATCATCGTGCGAAACGCACTCATTGGTCCATCATTCTCGCGACTGGACGCAATCTCCGCAGCACGGGCCGAACGCATGCCCTCCCAGTTTCATACTCTCTTCCCTTTCACGTTTAGCACACTCCCAAGTTAACTCTATGAAATTAGCTTCACACATTACAGCGAAAAAATCGGCCCTCCCGAGTCAATCTGCGCATTCATAATTCATATTCCTCCATGCGATACCTATTATAAAAAACTAGGTGGATACGCATGGGTATACAGCGCTTTTCGCCAGGGTATCTATGCGTGGAGCCGAAATTACAAGCATTACAGAGTAAGATTTATTCATCCCGGATGGGTGAGCCATAGGCGCCCATTTTGCTGGACATCTAGAAAGCGCGCGCCAACTAGGTAGGGCGCCTGGGAATGTGCTCGCCTCGAACACTTACAGCCCTGTGTGTCTGCTTCTTGTCATCGTACCTGTCCAAATGTTCATTTGGTTCCATCCACCACAGGCACCACCACTATCGCGGTATCAGGCGCTCCGAACGCATTCAATCACCCAAATTCAATCATCCAAGCTCCTTGGAACGTGCCGCTGTGGGCGCCTACGAGCGTGTACATCCATCCCCCGTTATCACACTCCCCTGTACGCGAGTGCCTATCTCTCGAATAATTCGACCCAGCAGTTCCTCCGCTTCCAACAGAAACTAGGCCACCACATATATACCCTCCAGCCCTATGTACGTACGTACGATGGCTCCTCAAGTACCTGAAACGTATTTGCTATGAGCACTTACTGTCATACTTGTCATCGCACATGTCCATATGTTTATTTGCTTGGTTCCACCCATCACAGGGTAGCACCGCCACCGCGAATCCACTCGCTCGGACTGGAGTGTCGATACGGCTCCCCAATACACCCATGTTCACACAACCAACCCTACCCTATCCCATGTCTACGTACGTGACGACATCCCCCAGAATCGCTCAGGATGACTGCAAGCCAGGCGCTCCGGGCGCACCCCACCCAATCCTCTAATTGCCCCAGAACGTGTCTGTTGCGAACGCACACGATAATGTATATCCATCTTCTGTTATCGCGCTGCCTACTCGACAGGATGGTACCTGAGTGGCTCGGCCCACCGACTTCCTTGCTTCCAATAGAAATCAGGCTATGCCCCCCCTCCAGCCCCACATACGTATGTATGTCCACCTACCGACTCCGATACCCCTGATATTTGCTGTTGCGGCATTACCACAAGCCGAACCTTATTCATGTGCCTGCGTCCGTCTTCAACAGGCATATAACGCGCCTCACGTTGCTGGGCCTTCCGTTTACCATTTGCCACGCCTTCTATCTTTTCCTATGTTGCGTTGAGAGTGCTAGTGATCTATTTGTCCATCTGTCTACCAAGTTTAGCGATCGGTGCATGCAAGCGCGTTCCCACTGACATTTGCGCTGTGCAGCTGCCCGATTGGACAATACAACTTAGGTGGTGGTGTGGGCGTGTTAGGAGCTGTATGAATCCAGTCTTGCCGACGGGAGGTTGCCTAGCGGGGCGCCGCGCCGATTACGCGGGAATATCTCTGAACGTGTCAAGCACTGGCGTCGTCAACAGCTGCATCGATGGTATCACTACGCAACGGTGACATTGCCGCCCGAGCCCGAGATCACGTCTCCGCGCTATCAGACATCAAACTACTATCTGCATCTCCAGGTTGACGTTGACTTCGCGCCCATGAATTGCGTCAATCAGCCCCTGGGGTAATCCGACATATCGATTTCCCCTTTATCTCGTCACCCCCGGGCCCCGGGACCGGATCTCCGCACCCAGACATCTGCTTCCACGTCGACGCGACCCCTGCCCCCATTCCTCCTGCCAACAAGCCTAGTGGAGTAATCACATATCGGGCCATCCTATCTGCACGACCTGTATCGACATCTGCTGCCGCTGCTGGGCCAATGGGGTAAGCGGCACGCCCAGTTAGGGGTGGTATAGGTTTTGCCTGCTGGGGCCCAGGCTTGGCTGGCATCGAGAGCACTGGTGTATGATCCGACGTAGGCAATGCTAGTGACGGGGCTTGATTGGCACCGAATAGGCGCTGGTCAGGGGCGTGATTTGGTTTATGCCTGCGAGGGAGAAATTATTGGGCAGGGCTGGTCACCGGTGGAGAGAGGAAGACGATGTTGAGGTCAGAAGCCTACAGTTGTATCGGGGAGGCAAAAAGATGTGAGAAGAACACGAATTAAGATGCGCAAGCGGGAGTGAAGGCTGGGGAGAGAAAGAAAGAACTACGGGCGCGCCGCCCAGATGACCTCGTAATAGTCGTTCGCCTGGATGTGAGAGTACCGACATGGCAATTCCCTAATCGTCCCGGAATAGGTTTGGGCGCACCACGCTCTGGCGCATCCACCCACGAGATAGCGTCCTAGTGCCTCCCACTGCGAGAGACTTGGTCTAACAACATTGCTCCCAACAAACCAGCGCATTCCAGCCCTGCAACACACGTCCGAATCGAACACCGCGCTCCGATATCCACTATGGCGCATCACCACGCGCCCGGCCCGCACCCGCTATTCGCGTGCCTGTGTGCCAGTGGAGCACATATTTTCAGAATCATACAGCACGCCTCGCCTGCTGCCATTTCTGCCCCCTCTCCCCCCACTGCATTGCGAACGATCCGTCGTCCACCAATGTACATGGATTGTCAATCAACTCGGACAGAATCACGTGGAGTATGTCCCAGTGGCAGACCTTGTGGCTGTATGAGTGGGCGAGATCCCGTCCCATTTGGCAATGATAATGCCGAGTGCGGCTACGCCGATCGCGCGAGATCACGTCGCCCAAATGTCAAGTGGTGGTGCTGATACAGGCGGGCGACAATCACTACGCGGGACTGTTATGGCCAGCAGCATGAATAGTTGCACCAGTTTGTCATACTGATCCATGTACACGTCTCCGCCCGTACCCGAGATCACGTCTTTAACCACAGCACTGCCTACATTTACGCCGACCCGCACGCCCGCGCCAACCTTGCGTGCGCGTCGACCCCACTGGAGTAAGCGGCTGCGCGCCCGGACGGCGTGTTCGGTTGGGACTGCCCGACTTAGTAATCCGTCGGGCAGTAACCACGATCTGCTGGCACCAGAGTAGCTGTCATCCAGAGCGTTAGGCAGGTGTGTCATGATCGGGTACGGGACGGAACGATGACTCATTTTGATAATTTGTACAGGTGGGATTACATTATGATACAGGGGTACGTCGTGTGCGTCACCAGAAATGGTGGATTAAGGAGTGGTGAGAGGAGCAGAGAGGGAGAGAAGGGGCCAGAACCTGTAACTGCGTGAAGGGAGGCCACACGGACGAGAACGAGAAAAGAATAAGAGAAAAGGTAAATGTATGGGTACCCACGCGCCCGCCCAAACGCGGTCCCGGTCTTCCCGCGCCATGAGCAAGCTTCAACGTGCCCTGCTAAGGATGAGACAAGGGTAGGTGGATTTCGCCGGTGTCAGGCGTACTGATTAACGATCCGATGTGTGCAGTAATAGCTGAGCGGCGGGGTTCGTGTGTGCGCCATGATCGGGCCTGCGTCTGAGTTTAGGTGTGTCATAATCAAGTATGGGGCGGAACAATGATTCATTTTACGGCTTATGCAGGTTGGAAGACGATCGAGAGTCGGATGGGGAGTAGAGAGGGAGAGAAGAAAGAGCCAAAGCCGGTAATTGGATAAAGAGAGGATAAATGGAGGTATGAGAGAACGGAAAACCAGTGCGGCGCGCGCGCGCCAAAACAAAACTCAAACGCGGTTCTCGATCTCCTGGTATCCTCGTATTATTCCAACACCACTTCCACAAGCAAGCCCTGGCGCGCCCATTTAGGGATGTTTCGTTGGTGTCGGACGCATGATTCCGATCCAGACAGTAACAGGGCTCGACTTGCACGCTATGGCGGTGGGCCGAACGGGTTTATGTGTGCGTCATGATCGGGCCTGCGTCTGAGTTTGGGTGCGTCACGACCGGATACGGGGCGGAACGATGAGTCATTTTACAATTCGTACAGGCGGGATTACACATGATGGTACAGGGGTACATTTTCCTTCGTCAGCGGGAGAGGGGATGATTGAGAGTGGGGGTAGGAGAGAGTTGGGAGAGGAAGAGGAAGAAAGAGGGGGGAGAAGAGCTAAAACCCATAATCGCATAAAAAAAAAAAAGGCAAGAAAAGAAAACTGGTATACAACACGCCTTCCTGAGGACAAGCCTGGACACGAATAAAGAAGAAGAATAGCGCCAAGGGACCCGAATGAAAGCTCAAACGCGGTTCTCAATCGTGTGAGGTTGTGTGAGCACAGAAGCAGGGAGAGGGGGTGATCGAGAGTGGGAGTGGGAGACAATTTTGGGAGAGAAAGGAAAACCGGTGCGTCACATGCAACATCAACTCCAACGCGGAAGCTCAAACGTGGTTCTCGGCCTCCGCGGTCTCCTCACGTTGCTTCGCCACCAATTCCTCCGCGAGCGCCCACTGACACGCACGGCCGTCCCCGCGAATGCTTGCCTCCCAATTCTCGACGGGGTTCGCATACGCCAGGAGCGCGACCCGCGGATCCCCGAGCCCCCACGTGCGCAGCGCCACCGCGGTGGCCTTGAGCTCGTACTTATTCGTATGCAACACGCACACGCGGAGCTTCGCGCACTCTGCGAGGATGCGTACGAGGACGGGGGCGAGGCGCGGGATGTGTGCGGGGCTGACGCCGGAAAAGTCGAGTGCGAGGTGGGTGAGGGCGGGGATGGGGGCAAAGGAGGGCCAGGAGGACCAGGAGAGCCAAGAGTCGACGACGCGGAGGTGGGTGATGTTGGCGAAGAGGGGGAGGGAGAAGTCGGGCGGGGCAGAGTGGAAGAGGTCATGCACGTTGACGCTGAGGCGTCGGGGGCGTGGGAGGAGGGATGGCGAGGATGGGGATGATGGGGATGATGGTGAGGAGGTGCTTGAAGATGGACTAGGTGGGCTGGGCTGCGGAGCGGAGCAGAGGGAGAGTGGGGACGGCCCACGCTGGGCCCAGCACCCGAGGTTGTCGACACGGCGACATACAGAGAGGATGCGAGATGCCTGCTCGGTGTCGAGGTAGTATGGGAGACAGAGTGCCTTTACGTGCTCGTCAAAGAACTGTGCTGGCCGTGCATCGAGGGTGCGCAGAAAGTTGCTGCATTTGTCGCGGTCAGACAGCGAAACGACCTCGTAGATAAGTTTTTCGATCCTGTCAGCGATGTCCGTGAGCACCGGGGTATAAGCGTAAGAAAAGAGATGGGTACCAGATCTGGACTCTGCGGGCGACGAGGGTGAGCTTGACGGCTGTGCCTTTGTGTTCGCGGGCTGCGAGCTCAAAGATGTCTCGTTCAAGTTCTGGGGGGAGGAGAGGCATAACAGACATGATAAGAAAGAATGGGGGGGGCAGACGATGGTGGTATGAGTGGATTAAGTAGTGGAGTGTGTGATTCGAGAGGGCAGCAGGGGTTGTGCACGCTGGGAACGGAGGATGGGATGATTTAAGCTCGGAGCATTGGGGTTATAGCTATCTCCAAACGACCCCTTTGTCCTCGTCCACGAAGATTTTTCACTTGTCATTAGGTAATACAACAATATATATATAGTCCAAGCCTCGTCTTATCCATCACACGTCACGAATCACCACGTTCTAGTGCATTCCTATCAGCATTCCACCCATCATATCAAGGAGAAAAATAAACCACACCCGTTGATTCGGACCTCGCAACAAACGGGAAGCACTCCACATTAATATTCTCGACAGCAACCTGACAGTGGCTGGGCGCCCCAACCCCGCCCCAGCCGCCCAGACCCTTATCTCGCCCCAGCCGGACGGGTCCTAACGGCACCGGCCCGCTTCTAGTTTCAGTTTTCTCTGCCCACATCTCCCGCAGCGGTATCCCCTCCCGTCTTGGCCGCGTGCGCCGCGTCCCCGTGCCGATCGTGCACACGTGTCCTACGCCCACGCCCGGAAGTGCCACCCCCACCATCGCGCCCCCGTCCCCGCCCAGGTGGTCGTACGGCGGCCGGTCCTGAGCGCCTGGGGGCGGGCCTGTCAGAAAGGCGATCATAGCGCTTAGGTACGATGTCATGTCGAAAATGGTGTTTGTAGTGTCGTGATTTTTGCAAACCGGGGTTCGGGGTGTGTTTGGGTGCGTGATCAAATACTATGCGGGGTATCACAGTGCCGCGTTTCGCGTGTTTTGAAAAACAGCTCTGCAGGCTGTTACGGCGTTGCGTTGTAGGTGGCAGGGTAAGGGGTGGTAGCTAAGGTGGCGGTGGTGTAGGGCAACGGCTTTATACCCACCCACATATGTTGGGGTGGAAGTACCCTTGAAGCTTGCAATTGGTTAGTGGATGGTTGGTATTCTGAGACATTCGCAAAAGCCCGTGATATGTTTTTCGCCATATCTGTGCTATATCCGGCGCGTATGTGATCGGCGGTGCCTGCCGAGTGTTTCGCCGGTGACCCTAGCCAATCATACGCCCTGGATTGCAAATGGCCGCCGCGTGGTAGGGCGTGATAGGCGGTAGCGTGGAGCCTGTTGGCCCTTGCCACTGCGCAGGTTTTAGGTTGGTTCGAGTGCTGTGGGGACATATGACGTGTAAGTCTGGGGTTGTGTATCAGTTGCAGTGGAGGATATTGAGTGGATCTACGCAAGGTCGGGATTATTACTTGTCTTTGATGGGTACCAATTCAGTCATGATGCCAAGAAATCACGAAGCTACGTACATGTACGCAGCAATGTGATGGGTATCTAAATGCAATATATTACACAATGCAAAAGTGTACACCACCTGGTACACCAGTCGCCAGAACGAACGATATTGTCCACCCAGGGATCGAGCTATCAGCTACCCGTTGTAGGACGTGCGTGTAATACGCCACCACAACCAGCGCGTGCTAGATGATATCGATGATCGAAGGCCATATGCTACCAGTTGATCAAACGGTGATGAGCAGTGAGCAATCACCCATGGGAAGAAACGTACCTGAGGAGCCCGACCAGCACCTGCATCACCGCCATCAGGAACGGGATCCACCTGCAGCCATGTTAGCGATGAACGCCCGTTGAAACGGATTCGACGAGACGAAACGAAACGCGGACAAGCACGAGCGGCACACCACCCAAGTCAGACTCCAAACACTCCCAAAACACAAATAGAAAACTCCAAAAAACAAACGAAGCATACACGCACGTAGACATATTGAATCGCGCAGCCTGGTACAGCCCCGCCACCACGAACCCCAGCACCGCCGAGCCTGCGACCGCGCCCGCCACGCTCAGTACCAAAAACGCCAGCAGTACCAGCAACGCGAACGCCACGCGCGAGCGGCGCTCGTTCGGCTTCGGGCCCTTTGTGCGCGGGCGCGGGATAAGTGGATGGGACTGCGAACGCGCAGATGCGGGCGAAAACAGCGGTGAGAGCGGGAGTGGGGAGATCGGTGGCGGTGGGAGTGGAGATGGTGGGAAGGTGAGGTTGAGGAAGGCGTACGTCCCGCAGACGAGGAAGATGGGGGTGTAGAATATGAGCGTCCAGTATAGTGTAAACCGGAATACGTCTGCCAGTGTGGTGCACTCTCATTAGACTTCTGCTGTTTCATTGTCTAGGATCAAGGATACGCGTACCAGGAGAGTGGTAGAGGTATGCGCCGCCGGGCTGCACGGGTGCGCGGTGCATGATGTGCAGAATCTCGATGCCGGGGTCGTATAGCGAGGGCCATGATGGGACGGTGCGATTATCAGGGGTGCTCATCGTGCGATGGGTGGGGCACGACGGGCAGAGTCAGCAGCAGCCAGAGGCTGGAGTGCAGGGATCCAACAATGGCCTGATGCCAGGCTCAACTGCCTCAGTTATTTGCAGTTGTTGAGTTCAGGTCATGTGGGGTTCGGCTCGGAGTCCGAAGCCGGTTTTGCCGATTCGGTGCATTTTAGCGTTTCAGACGAGGCGCTCTGTACTCTATCTTGGACATAAGCTATAGCGATAACCCACCAAAAATTTTCAATTTTTTCCTTTGCGGGCCTGAAGCTTTAGCCCTGGAATTCATCTTAATTTTTTTTGCATCCAACTTGAACTCTTTCATATCGACCTGGCCTTCAAAGTTCACCCACGCAGCAGGCAGAAGTGCTTCAAATTTCGGTTCATACACGCATTGACATACAATTATCTACAATAATGTGAGTGTCCATCCCCACCGTAAAAAAAATGGACATATAATTTATAAGGCCGGCTCGCCTTTGACGCACCATTTGATCATCGCAGCCAAGCGTAAGTGGTTATGCTCCCAGAGGAAAATAGCACACCAATCTCCGCAGGGAACGGCGCAACCTACGATGCCCAATATTTCATGGAGCCCGCAGAAATGTGGTGGAACGCGCGTATCAAGCCGACTACGACATATATTCAATCACGGATACAAGTGTCCACAGTCAAGAGATAGGTAACGCGGTCTACCAGATTCAGGATACATAGGTGCATGAGTATAATAACAACACATGAGGGAACGCTAAAAACGACGCATGGGGGTATTCTCCATTGGTGCTTAGAGCACCGGCGAAGAGGGAGAAGAAGATAGGAGAGAAATATAACGGGCGCTATCAGGAAGCATAACTGGGTGGCGGATCCGCCGCTTCATCAGAAGTAATACTTCTCGGACCACGATCAGGCTCATGCACCACCTCCGCGCGCGGGGTGTGAAGTGAGAGTGCCTGCTGATTCGGGAGTTGGGCTCGTGGAGTTGCGTCTGGGTTATCCGGCCCCGAGGGCCTATCGAGGAAAGTGGAGGGGTCGAGGCCGGGGGGGTCCACGATCAGAGAGCGATGGGCCTTGGCGGTGCGGTTTCTTGACTTCGCCATGGCAGGCCAGGAGGGCGCGGCGTCGAATGGAATAAGATGTGAAGGTGTCGCAGTACCATCATGGTCGGTGCCAAACCTCTTGTGGCTAATTTTCCGTTGGCGGTTGCGTCTCTGCAGAAGAAATGCGGCAAGGCACAGCACTGCTACTCCCCCGATAACACCTCCAATAATAGCTCCAATGGGGGCGGACATTCTCGGCTTATTGGCACTAGAAGTGGCTGGCAATGACGTGACGGGCGGCTGCGGTGATGCTGAAGTTGTTGATACATTCAAGTTGGCGACGACAAGATAACTGAGCGTGAGTGGTGGCGCGGTACTATTCCCTTGGTATGTAACTTCCAAGGAGTGTGGACCAGGACTGAGGACGGGTGATGTAAAGAACACTTGATTAGTTAGGTTGTCGCTGAACCTGAGTCCATCAAGCCTGAATGCCACTGGGTCGGCTCTGTCTATTGAATATACTGCATTGGAAGATGGTTGGCGCAACGGTATCTTTGGTGTAAAGCCAACCCAGCTCACAGACGTTCCTACAACAAAGTAGGAAATTAGGATGTCAACGGGGATGCAATGAATTGAAGTACCAGTAAAATTGAATGTAACACTTGAGCCATTGCTTTGTGTGAAACTGCCTAGGCTATCAATCCCCATTCACCGGGCCCTGCGCTGTACACAATAGCTGGATCAAGTCTGTCAACCAGGGCGGTGGCTGATCCTAGTGGGACGGAGGTAGACGGAATATATGTGACGTAATCAAACCAGACGAGCCGTCCTCCAGCATGACTGATGTTGAGCATCAGCGTATATTCCTTCTCCTCAACAAATGACGTCCCGTCGCAAAGGAGTTCATTGTTTCCGAAGAATGTCTGAATTGCTGTTGTTGACCCAATGCTGGTGCCATCAATGAAACACTCGTAAAAACCGTCTGCGTTTGCGGTACTAGCGCCAAACACCTGCGGGCTGGAGCCTGAACTTGTAGGTGGGAAGAATGACACTGACGGCCGCGCTACTACTCTCACCTTGGAATTGGAGGCTCAGGCTCGAGGTGCTGTTGCTAAGGTGTGTGGTATTCTGGAATGGTGGGCCACTTGGGACAATTCCCGGCCCAGAAATGGTCTCTCCTATTTGTAATGTCCATTGATCAATAGAATATTGTATCTGGGGATCAGTATCATCAACAATGACCCGTCGTGGAAGCGCAGTCATAGGGTGGATCAGAGGGAGGGTAGGGCCGGGGGGTGAATGATAAAGGCGTTGCTTACGACCTGCCAGTAGAATATAAATCATGACGCTAATTTTCGGACTTGCTCTGATTCGAGCCATGATGTCGCTAGAGCAATGCACCACCCATGCCATCTATCAATATTGAGCAAGGGCTACTACTACATGATGTAGCATCAAGCACTATGGTGATAATGATGAACTTAGCTTCCGGAAGCAAAGACTGTGGGAACACGGAGTTGAGGAAGGCGTACATCCTGCAGACGAAGGTGGGGGTGTGGAATATGAGTATTCAGTATAATTTTGAACGTGAACTGGAACACGTTTGCTGGAGCTTCATCAGGTTGTTTCTGTTTCTAGGATCAGAGATGCGCGTACCGCCGGGAGGGGGTGGTAGACGGTTGTCATGGATACTCGTCGTGATAGATCAGATAGGCAAGCCCGGTATCCCTGGGTAGCGTAGGCGAGAACTCCACGGCAGGCTTCGAGCTTTGAACTTTGCCGTTTGATGGGCGGGTGCTACAATATGATGTAACATCCCTAGCTTAGGGTGCTTGAAGGAGTACATCGAAAATCAAAAACCTTGCTGTGGAGTTCTCGCCAACGTCACCCTGGGGCGGGGAAAGGCGTTGTGGTGTTTTGTGGGACTCGGACTTCAACGTGTTTTTATTTGTGGAAGGCGACGTCATTGCCCTCGACCGGGATGGGTGAAAGTGATGACCCTCGTGAAGAAGCGAGCCATTTGAGAAAACAGATAGGTACCTCTCACCTTCAGATCTCAAGCCAGGTGGGACCTCGCGATAAGATGGTAATGCATGGGCCACTACTACGACCGGGCTAGATCTTATATATGTCGTAAAAATGCAATATTAAGGCACTGCTAACGGATCAGATCAACCAAGGCCCAAGGGGGGCATCCAACGCGATTACATCCCTTCAAGCATCGAGAAGCTGTGTAGCCGTCCTTCATCAAGGCCGCGCTTTTCTCTGAACGTCTTCTAGGACTCGTGGCAAGTATTCACGTTCCCGATTTATTTTGCAATATTTCTATGTTCTCCCCCCATTTCCTTAACGCAACTCCACAATTGTAGTGCAAAATTTAATCGGCTAGTTTCGCTAATTCAAGTTGACGGTCACTGAGGGATGCTACCAATGCGTCGTTGAAAGTCTTCGGCGACTCCGACTCTTCGCGATGTTGTACTGGGTTCGTACACCTCACCCCGTCGCGGAGTCATGTTAGAGGGTGATTTGTCTTTGTACCAAATGTTGGCCAGATTTACTGTAGAGGCTGGCACCGGAGGCAGGAAGACAGATGATTTCAGGAATTTTCGGCGAAGGCCTCACATGAGAGAGCTCCTAATTGTAATCTGATAAAAACTCGCAATACGTGAACATTAATTTATGCGGTGCTGATTTCGCGCTCCTACCCTGAGAGCGTGAGTGATGGAACAACCTCAGGTCGGTATGCGCAAAGATCATCCCATGCTCATCCGCGGTCTTGACACACTCTTTGTCCACTACGCTCCCGTTGGGTGCTGCTAGGAACTTCACTTCACCCGCTCGATGGTCGTTATCTGCGAATAGGAAGAATGCGTCGCTGGAACAAGCCACGCTGTCCAGCTTCGCCCGCTCGAGTTGTTTCTCCCTCCCTGAGTAGCTGCACCTCGCCCTTGAAGGGACCCTCCCGGTACGCCTTTTCGCCTCCTTTCAGTACTTCATCGCTGACGAACAGGTCTACGGCATTCGCTTTCTCCGCGCGCTTCACCCTCCTTGAATGGAAGTGCAGCCACCAGATATCCACCTGGGCGCCGGCGAGCCGCGTACAAGGAGATGTGGCTGTTGTTCGGCCCCAATGCCAATGAGTGCGCTGTTGAAGGCGTGTGCGACACTATTAGACTAGGCATGTTTAAGCGAGAGCGTGGTGACGACGAAACCTATCAGGGCACTGGCAGGGAGTTTGGGCGGGGGTTACATTCGCGAATAACGACACATCGATCCTGGTTGCGATTTTGTTGAAGATGAACGCCGACTTGGTTTGTCTCGATTGTGGGTGGGGTATATGATTATTATCGATGGGTTGATCTAAACAGGTAATGTATTTGCCTTTTATTCCGATGGCTCTTTGTTGAAGATATCTCCCCTGAAGCACGCAGTACCTGCCCCTTCTTCTTTCGGAATACGTTAACCGCTTCATTGATGTAAACGAGGGCATAGATCCTATTCGACACCTCGCGCGATATAATTGTAGCCGTGGCGGGGTCACATTCGGCAGAAAGCGCGATAAAACCTCCAAAGGAGGACATGCGATCAGCACCTACATTGGTATGGTCGGTCCCAGGGCTCCAAATGGGTAAAAGTGGATCCACGCACCACGGGCCTGAGGCCGACGCTAACGGGTGAGCTCTTTGAGATCATCAGCGCCATAGACTATAGACTAATTCGTTGGTCATCGAGCTGGGTACCAAGAGCAGCACCTGCAGGCGAGACGTGCTTGAACGAAGCGGCGGCGGGGAGGTCCAGCGCTTCCTGGAGTCTTCATATGACCGTGTAAGAATTAAGTGCGTCCAGGAGGTTGATGTACCCTGGGGATCTACAAAGAACTTGTGCGATTCAATAGAGATAAGACTTGGGGAAGGATTCCACGAACCTTTGAATAGCAATTAGACACCTGGGTAGACTTCCTGGGGGGGTTTGCGCCATGCCTCGGGGCGGTCTTTTGTGCAGTGGCGACGCCCCCGGGTCCGCTGATGCGTACTGCGCTCAGAAATACCCGCTAATATCTTCATACTTGGCCATCACTCCGAAAACCTTCAACGCCAGCGCATCTCACGTGCTCTGACCGATGTCTCCCTTGCCTTCAATCCCACTTCTCGAGGAAAGAGCTGTAATCCAAAGGCGAGGAAAGCACGGCAGCGCGGGCGTGGTTTTTGGCAGCGGCTCGCAGAAGGATGATGCCCCCGATGTCGATCTCCTCGATAGAAGTTTCTAGGGTGCAATTGGGCGAGGGGATCATGGATACAAATGGGTATAGGTCTCATTCGGCTCCGGACCCTCTGTGCGCGCCAACACCGGATGCGCGTACGGAATGGGTGAGCAGATGCGGGTGGGGGCAGCGGCGAGTGCGAGAGTGGGGAGGATGGTGGGGGATGCTTGAGTAGGGACGGCGGGAAGGTGAGCTTGAGGAAGGCGTATGTCCCGCAGAAAAGAAGATGGGAGTGTAGAATATGAGCTTCTAGTACAGCGTGAGCCTGCTGGTGCGGGGAGCTCTCATCAGGCTGCTTCGGTATCTTGGATCAAGATGCGCGTACCGGGGGAGTGGTTGGGGTATGCGCTGCTGGGCTGTACGAGAGCGCGGTGAGGATCTATCATCTCGATGTCGGGGTCATACGGCGAAGGGTACGGCAGGACGGCGCAGTGGACGGGCGTGCTCATCATGCGACGGGTTGAGAACAACGGACAGAGTCAGCGGCAGAAGGCTGGAGTGCGGGATCCAACGTCTTGATGTCCAGTTTTGAGTTTCCGCCCTGAACTTTAAATCAAATTTGGAAGGGATCTTATATTCAGGCTTGCGCCGTTCCCCTGGTATAAAAGAATGGGTGATATTGGGGATCGCGTAGTAATCTAGGTAGTATATAGAATAATGAATGAAACTACAGCTAGGAGTATTACCTGTCTAAGGAGAATGGGAATAGGGGTCAGAGGAGTTTTTTGGACTCCCAAAACCTGGGGGTGTGAGCCGATGAAGGATAGGGGGTCCCAGGCGAAGAAGCCAAAGGCGCACCCCGAACGGAGTCGGGTCACCCAACAGGACCATGTCCCGCCTGTGGCAATGAGCGGCGTTCCGTAGGGTCCAGGCGTTCCGCGTGTAGTGGGGCGATAAGTTCGAGAGATCTCCAGTACCTCAGGAAGGCATCCGAGGACCATCTGCCCAAAGCCTTGACCACGTCAGGGGGTACGCCTGCGATTAGGAATTCGGTAGTTCCTCCGATGCGGAAACAGTGGCCCGTAAGTTTTGGCCAGCCCTGGGCCACCTAAATTTGGTTACAGCGCGCTAAAAATCTCCTCCTAGTCAAAGCGAGGTGGCGACCGTTGCCGATGTCATAGGAGAAGAGAGGTAGCGTCGGGGATAGTTTGTTCACCTTGAGGTGCGCATCCAGTGCCGAGATTGGATCAGTTCGACCGTTTTGTCTACAGATAAATATGTCTTCGCCCCGAGCTCCCTTAGTTTTCGTGCTAGGTAGGTGAAGCTTCCTCGAACCCGCCGACGTCGAAGGTTCATGGAGGTTCGAACGAGAAGGAATGCGGGTTGGGTAGAAGTGTTTCTCCGACGAGGAAAGGAGCTCCCCTAGTCTTGCTTGGCCCCAAAAGGCGACCGTTGCGGCCGCCATGATGCATGCGTCCAGGCCGCCCGAGAGATCTAAGCAGTTATGTAGAGCGCGGAGCATAGCCAAGGTAACCGGGGGGCGAGGGGCTTGTTTGGATGTCCCAGGAGTCATATTGTCAGCCGCCTTCAGTAGATACTTCAGCCGGGGGCTAGATCCGTATTCGAAATTGTTTAGAATGTGCCATCTCTTTAAACCGGATAAGTGAGATCGAATGGTCGAACCCGCCATCTTGCCAGCGTGGTGGGCTGCGAAGGAACAGAGTGAAATCTCCGACGCCGGCAGCCGCTTATCGCGAGGGATGCCTTCCAGGCTGCACCAGCGCAGATATAGGCTGACCGAGCTATTATACTTGGCTCTCGTAGCCGGTGCCCAGGCGTTATCCAGGACCTTGGCGATTCTCTGGGCGCTCAACATTGTGGTCATAATAAAGGAAGATGGGGGAATACTCAGGAATCGCGCGACATCGGATAAGGCAGTATGGAAAATCACATGTTAAACGATTAGGTAATTACTCTAATTGGGCCACAAACTGGCGGAGATGCGAAGGTATTGGGGGACACAAGTGAATTCTCTCAGAATTTGGGGGGAAAATTCCCCTTGAAGGTCCGTCGGCCGGGTTCTCCGCTGAGGGAATCCACGTAGTGGACAGCCAGAGGTCATGGTCATGGAATAAGTTAACCACCTTTCGTAAGATCAGATTCTGGGCGATACTTCTCGAGCGACCAGCTTTGGTCGCCCCGACGACTCCCTCGTTGTCTGAAAAAATGTGAATGTGGGCGTGTCTAGCTCCCATGTGAATGAGGGTATGCATGGCTAACTCCACCGCTACCATCTCTGCCCATCCGATTTCCCGCCCGTCGCTTTTCCAACCTGGACGAAGCGGCCAGGCTAACCAACGGGAATCGATGACAAGACCGATGCCCCACGATGTTGAGGCATCGACGTAAACCGCCTTGCCGAGGGGGGGAGGCAGGGGCTTTATCTTTATGCCGCACCATGGAGAGAGGAGTCGCGACCGCCACCAGTCGAGGTCCTCAGCTAGGGCAGAACCGATGGCATGGTTGGTGAATTGGGACCGGGAGGATCCGAAGGAGGCGACGAGACGGTAAAGGTTTGGTAAGCGGGATCGTCCGTCGGGAATGACCAGAGTACAGTGGTTCAAAGTACCTATTAGGGACTCCACGGCCTTACGGGAGACGCGGGCGCCCTTGACCCAGCCTTCTAACTTTCCCAGGTACTTGGTTTGCTTTTCTTGGGGGAGCGAAACCGTTTTCTCTGTGAGGTCCCAGTGGAATCCGATGTAGCGGAAGGAGGGGGCGAACGGGGTAGTCTTCTCCGGGGCCCACGGCCAGCCTAGGTCCTCGGCCACGGAAGTGATTAGGGTCTCGTCGTAGGAATACGATGGGGGGTTACTGCCCGGGGTTGGGTAACGAAAAAACACGAAATCGTCTACCCACTTTATGACGTCATCTACGCCCTTGAAGCGGAAGATGTCTGAGACCGCGTCACCAAGGTGGCCGAAGATACCCGGGGTACAAGAGGCGCCGAACGAAAAACAAGCATCGAGGAACACACCGCCCCTCCACAGGATAACGGCGAGTGGACGGTCTACGGGCGCTAGGGGAAGGCGACGGAAAGCGCTCTCCACGTCGAAGACTGCGGCCTCGGAACCCGGAACCGCCTCGCATACCAGTATGTAGCATTGGGCGAACGTGCCCCATCCGCACTGAAACTTGGATGAGTCGATCTGAGAATTTATGGATTGGATGTCAGAGTCATGATACGGAAAAGAGAAGTTCTGCGTGAGGCGAAATTTAGACGAGCCGGGCGTCTTCTCAACCAAGCCCAGTGGGCTTGTTCGGAAAGGGCCAATTAAGGAGAATAATTCAGGAATTTCGTATCGGCGAGATATGCGGCCAAGGTTCATTTCTTTTTCTAATATGGCGTCGACGGCGGACGCGTTATCGAGGGCAGAGCGTGCATTGGGAGGCGTGAAGAGTAGAGTACAAGGGGTTTCGACCCCGCAACGGAAACCGTCCCTGATGCCAGCAGGGATATCTGGGTATTTAGAATGGAGGCCAGCCTCCCTAAGTGCCGACGCCCAGCGGCTGAAACGTAAGGGCGTCACGATTGGGAATACCTCACGTCTTCGTGCAGGATCTCGCAGAATGGTCTGGAGATCCGCAGAAGGAGCAGATATGCTCGAACTGGCAGGAGTCGAGCTTAAAACATTTGCGGTGTTTGCCGTTGTAGGCGAAGCACACTTGGAGGCCCTCGGGGGTGCACCACTTTTCCCCATCCGCGGATCGCTTGAGGTAGGGGCCGGAATCGGCCTTGCATTCCTTGGCCCAGTGACCGGTAAGACCGCAGTAGATACACCGAAAGGAGGATTTCCCCCCGGGTTTTGGAGGGCCCGAGCGGGAGGTTCCCGGTTTCGAGGCGGAGCCCGACGAGCCGGAAGATGATGCGGCCGGACCCGCGGATGAGGAAGAGCGGCTCGAATGCTGGGAGAAGAAAGCCGTCATCGTCTCCTGTCGGACCTTATCCACAATCGACCGATATACATCATCCTGGAAATTGGCGGGGTTAAAGGTCCTCGAGTGGGTAAGCCACTTGAGACGGAGGAAGATGTCGTAACGGCGGTACACCGGGAAAATCTCCGTGAAGTCTGGTCGCCTCAGCAGGTTGTCATAGTGGGCCCGCCAGGCAGCGCCAATAGCGTGAGCGTCCGGGCCGCCGATTTCCCCCGCGGGACCCGCCTTCAGGTAGAGCGGAATCATGTCGGTTAGGCAATTGGAGGCCTGGATGAATTCCTCGATGGAAAGGGACTCCTCCGCCGAAGAGCTCGCCACCACCGGCTGAATTTCTAGGCCCCCGGGGCCGAGAACGAGAGTATTCGCCAGGGTGTTGCCCGATTTTTCCGCGAGAGAACGCTTCAGGTTGGTTAGGCCTGACAGCGGTATGTGGCGCTTCCAGCCGTCCATCAACGTGTTGACCTCATGGATCGGGAAAACCGAGACCAAAGGATCCAAAGGGACCGGATCAGAAGTCAAGGTGTGGAGCGGTCGAGAAGTGACCACAGAGGACCCCGATAAAGGGAGGGGGCCTGCATCCGGGCGAAGCGACAGAAAACCCCCCGCGGTATCCGGGACAGGGCGAGACCCTAGGAGAGGCGCGTAAGCCCTAAAGTCCCAGCGTAAAGGACGATAATAGGGAGACCGTGCCATAAGGTGGCTTAACGCGCACAGATACAAGCCCCTTCGGGGATATCTGCACGGTACGGAATACAGGCAAAGGGTAATGCGGGCAGGGGTCGCCAACCCCCCCCTCCCAAATGCAAGAGACTCACCCTCCAGGCCAGCCACCGCGCCCTGAAGAGCCGGAGGGGCCGAGTGAGAGCGCAAGTAAGCATCCAGATACTCCTGCTGCAAGACCAGGAGGTCTGCCTGGGTCAAGGTGAAGACCGCCGGAGATGGGCCCGGTGCGGGAAGCATCGGTGGAGTCCCACGGGGAGTCACACGACCCAGAGGGCTGGGGCCCGGGGGAATGAAACCCCTAGGAAGAGCCAGTGCCGAGCGAGGCCGCGGTGAATGAAGAGCCGAAGGCCGTATGGATGCCGCCGGTAAGAGCGCTGCCGGGACAGCCGGACCCGGAGAAGCTGGGCCCAGAAGAGCTGGGGAACTCAAATCGCCAGTACGAGGCCTAACCGGCGTAGAAGGGGCGAGAGCCAGACCGATCAGAGGAGATGCGACCGAACCCGTGGCCCTGCGAGGACGCTTCGCAACCGGAGACCTAGGAGAACCCTCCTGAGGAGAGCGACGAGGGCGTCTATTCGACGGCGGGAGGTCCTCCTCCGGATCGCTCGTGGGAGGATCCAGCGGACTGGAGGGAGGGATGATCGATTCGGCGACCCGCGGGGGGGCTGACAACCGACCAACGTGGGGAGGCGAAGCCGCATCCGCGGACAGTGGGGGAACGTTAGAAGGACCCGCCCGAGGGGATTCCGCCCCAACAGCCACCGATGGGGGCGCTGCGCCCCGACCAGCCCCGCGGCGTGGGCGAGAGGCCATAGGAAGCGGAGGAGGTGGATATATGCGCTTTTAGACAGAAGAGAAGGAACCAACCCAGAGGTGCCAGGAGGGACACCGCCCGACAGGGAAAAAACCTCGAGAAACAAAAATGGAAGAGTTTAGAGGAGAGGAAGAAGGAGAGGAGAAGTATCCCGAGGTATGAATGGGTTGATGGTAGTGGTAGAAGGACAAGCCGCGAGAGGTGGGGGTGTGGAATCGGCGCGTCCCGAATCCGTGTGCTTGACCACATGCGTGGTCGATCACGTCCATTGGCCGTGTTACTTCGGGACCTTGCGTTGATTCCCGCCCGAACATGGTTCGACACATCGCCCACTCACCGCCTTTAAACTTCAATGTCTACACACACTACGATAACCGGAGGCAACATTCGACACCCAGATCCATTCCCTAGCACCCAGCACTCACCATACACCACAGTCAGTCTGACTACCCGCGAGCACATTCAACGGAATCAGGCCTTCTTTGAAGTTCTTTCCCCCCTGATATCATGTATGATCATTCTTTCGCCGCCCCGCGCTCTTTACTCCAAGGCCTTCATCTCGCCCTCACTATCCTCGCCTTGCTCTAACCGCTTTGTTTCGCCCCTATTTACTAGTTACCGCCGCTCTGCGCGCTCCTTTGTCCTGCTCTCCATCAGTAAAATTACACAAAACTTATTGGACCTTATTCAACTTATCTTTGTCTTGGGACTTATTTACCTTGTACAAGTTTCATGTATCTTGTACAAGATTAATATAAGTCACAAGTCAATATATAAGCCACAAGTCAATATTATAAGCCACAAGACATGCAAACTTATATCAGGCATGTCCCTTTCTTGAAAAAGTCAGGCAAACTTATTCCAGTCTTGTACAAGACCAGCCCACTGATATCAGGCATGTCCCTTTCTTGAAAAAGGTCAGGCAAACTTTTTCCAGTCTTGTATAAGACCAGCCAACTTATTCCAGCCATGTCCCTTTCTTGTACAAGTCAGTTTCATATTATAATTGCACTTATAATTACTTTTGAGCTTATTTCAGTCTTAGAGTGATCAGGTTTAATGAATACATATATATATATTGAATATATTGATAGTATGCTACATGATTATTGTACTAATGCACCATGCGCGTGCTTACAGCCGGTGCGCGGAGGTGTCACCCGACAGTAAGCCCCCTAATATCAGTGGCGCGTACCTGTCGCATCGCCTCCCTATCGAGTGGGACCGGCGTGCGCATGTACCCTGTACTCAATCAACAGTGTGGACGCACCATGGTGTTGCCAGCTTGTCGCGTCGGGCGTGCTGTCCTATTATGTGTAGGCGCGGTATTGAGGACGGGCAGCACACCCCGCTCAATTTGAGATGCGAGGGGTGTGGGTATGCGCTGTGAGCTAGGGATTGGCTATGTGAGTGCTCGCGCTTGGGAATGAGTGGCGCACCCTATAGATTTTAGATGGGTGGCATGTTGTGGCACCATTTTCCTGCACTGCAGTGCGCGGAGGTGTTCCCCCTCAAGAGTGGTGGCGCATACCTATCACGTCACCTCCTTACTAAGAAAATTAATATAAGCTATGCCCGCGGCAGTGTTTGGCCCTGCCATTGACATATCGCTCCCAGTGGCCTGTTACGGGCATGAATGCGCTGTCACGTCCAGAGCGAGCACGAGCAGGCAGCGCTGGGTGGTGTCAGCATAGCATACGCGCGCGTAGTAATACATCATGTAATAAGATGTAGTATAGCAGCCCTAGAATGC
>JADNYI010000440.1:0-26748 GCA_015501065.1 Infundibulicybe gibba | reverse complement strand
GGGTGATAAGCTGTCGATAATTTAGTTTGAATGCCCAGCAGAGAGTTCAACTCTTTCATCATCACGATGCGAATTGAGGACCTCGATCTGAAATAATTGAGTCCGGGAGACCGTGATGCTTCCAGATAAAGTCGCGATATAATTTAGCGAGTCCAAGTGAAGACGTCTCAGACGTTGTAGGAATAAAATGCCATCTTCGAAGTACGATCAACGACGACCGATAGCGTTATATCGGACGATAATGGTAATCCAGTAATAAAATCGCAGGACACAGCCTTCCAAGGTTCGACCGGGTACCATCGGTACGAGCTTTCCGACAGGAGGGGCGGGGAAGTTTTGTGCCTTTGACATTTGTCGCACCCGTCGACGTAAGAAAATATAAATTTAGCCATACCAGGCCACCAATAATTACGCGTAATTAACTCTAATGTTTTGTTTCGTCCTGGGTGTCCAGTAACGACCGACTCGTGATGTAACTTGACATCTCTCGACGGACATCCGGCAACTTCGGAACGTAAACCTTTCCTCTGAACAGTATTAAATCCTGCTCTTCGGACCACTCCTCTGAACGCAAACGCTTAGTCGCCGAATGCTTCAACTCCTCGATCGCCTTAACCACCGCTTCATCCCAATCCTTCGACTTCCTAATCTTCTTCAACAACTCTTCCTCATGGCCGTCCAAGAGCACATGACCCTGCTGAAGGGCTTTAATAGAAAAGAATTCGGTTTTAAGAGTGACGTCATCGTTATCGGATCTACCCCTCTTTAGGTCTGTTCTCCTGGACAGAGCGTCGGCCTTTCCCATAGCCGCTCCGGGTTTGTTAATAAGTAAAAAGTCAAACGTGATAAATAAAGCCCATCGAGCCTGTCTACGATTAAGTTTTTTACGTCATAAAGTATTGTAAGTTCTTATGGTCCGACCATATTTCTACAGTTTCGCTCCTTCTAAATAATGACGCCATGCTCCAGCATCGTATAATACTTAGCATCTCTTGTCGTGTACATCATAATTACGTTCAATCAGATAAAGATTTGGAATAATAAGCGCACGGCCTCCATTTACCGTCGTCGCATAACATACTTAAAACCACCTGTAGCAAAGTCCGAAGCGTCCGACTCTACACGTAGTTTTCGTTTAGGATCTGCCGTAACCAGGATCGGGTTCGACGTAAAACGTTTCTTAGCGTATCGAAGGCAACCTGTTGCTTATCAGTCCATTCGAACGAGTCCTTCCGTAATAAATTGTTTAAGGCCCCTAACTTGGAGAACCCCTCGATAAACGTCTATAAAAATTGGCGAATCCCAGGAATTTTATTTCCCGGACCGTCTTCGGGACCGGCCATTTAGATAACCGCGTCCGTCTTATCCTCTGCCATCCGTACAACTCCTTTATCCAATATTAACCCTAGGAACTCCACCTTCTGGGTACTGAACGAACACTTCTCCGGCTTCAAGAATAAATCGTTGTCTAATAGGATCTGGAGAACCCGTTCGACGATCTTTTCGTTTTCTTCTTGCGTGTCGGTGAAGATTAAAATATCATCAATATATACCACATCCTTCGTCAATAACTCTCGTAACGCGTTCATCATGGTCTGAACGTCGCCGGTGAATTGCAAAGTCCAAAATACATAACTAATGGCTCGAAGGAACCGCGATGCGTGGTGAACGCCGCTTTCCATTCGTCGCCCTCTTTTGTCCGTACGTTATTGTAGCCCCAGCGTAGGTCGAGCTTTGAACCATTTGATTTCCCGCTTTATCATCAAGTCGGCGATCATCGGTAATGGATAATTATTTTTACGTCCAGGCATTAGGAACCTATAATCCTGAACCATGCGTTCTTGCCATCCTTCTTGGTACGAAAGAAGACAGCGAAGTTGCGGAGACTTGCTTTCGCGAATATAACCTTAGATAATTGATCTTTAAAAATCGTCACCTCCTTCTGTTCGGTAGGGATAAATTAATAACTTTGGCCTTCTTGGGCACAAATCCTTCTTCAACTCATCCCATGATCCCATGTCTTGCGCTCGGGCATGCGCTCCGACGCTTTCTTTTCAAAACTTTTAACCACCGCCTAAACCTGCGGGGAATCTTTTCTTCTAAACCGGGTTCGGTAGGCTCCGGTAATCCACTTATCAACGGAGGGGCGTCAAAGCTCTCCTCGATCTCCACTGTGCGCACGAAGTGTTCCGCAACAACTCGTAGACCGTTTCGTCAAAACGAATCTCCTCTAAAGGGCTCCTTCTTGTCACTATGATCCCGCCTATACACGGTCGGAATCCTCATCATCGACCTCCTCGAGCGTCGTTTTATACTGCCAGCGCGAAGCCATGGCCTTACGTTTCTTTTGAGTTTTAGCCGCACGGATAGCCACGTTGCATTCCGCCGGACATCTATTCATAGAGACCTCCCCAGTCGTCCAGTCGATCGTGGGGTTATGCTTCTTAAGCCATGTGTGTCCCAAAATAACTTTAGTTTGCCGAGTGTCGTCACTTCAAATAGCATGCGTTCCTTATGGCCCTTGTGGGAAACCATCAAAACTACTTCTTCCGAAATGGAACCGGCTGCGTTTAAAGTACCGTCGACGTTATATACTTGTACAGGGTGACGTAGCGGTCGCGTGGTCCAACCCATCTCTTTAATAAACTCTTTATCAATGAACGAACCGGTAGCTCCGCTATCCAATAGGGCCTGTGTGTTGGCCGTCGCGTGTGTATCTAATGTCGTCATCACGATCGACATTTTAAGCTCTCTAGCCAAATTAAGCGTGCGAATAAATAAGTCCTGACGAAGGAAACCAGGACGGGCCGAAGCACCGATACTGCCGGGACCCACGAGTTCACCAGACTCGGGACGGACAGATGACCCATTTAAGGGCTCCTGATTGGTCGACAGGTTCGTAACGCCGGGACCCAGCTTCACTGGACGGACGTCAGACGGAACCCCAAGACCCTTACTACGCTCCACCTTCCTAGCTTCAAGCGACTGCATAAATGGACAACCGCTTCTCCAGAGCGCGTCCCTGAGCATTATCTGCAATTTTAAAAATAGGGATCGTCTTGTTAGGACCGACCCGTGCCTTTTCCGGTAGCATAACCTTCGTCATATTAGGTAAACTATCTAATTTAGAAATGTCCATGGAGAATGAGAAGGGGAAAAGAACCGTCCACCGACTTTGACCTTGCCGTCATCATCGACTTCCATACTATCTACAGGTAAATAGGGAATAGCATGGGTACGGGTAAACCCGCGGTATTCGGGCTACGGTGTTTACGGTTGTTTGCGCGGTGTCCAAAAATGGACACCGCGCCAAAACCGCACCCGTTCCCGCGGTGTGGCGGGTTTCCTCGGGTGGCTGCGGGCCGTTTTCGGCTCCCTGACACATCGATCGGCCAACGATCGGAACATTGTTTTCAATGTTCTCATCGTTGTTCAACCCACCTGCCGCCCTCCAATCGTTTGACGCAACCGTCACTCCCCACTCTCGCAAACGAGAGTGCCGTTCATCCTAGCCCCACCACTCACAAACGAGCAGGCCGGGGACCGCTCGCAAACGAGCTTTTCTTTGCACTGCCAGCTCACTTGCAAATGTGAGCTGGGCATCGTTTTAGCCCTTGGGCCTGCGCCCCCAGCTTGAGAGAGCTCGGGGGCTTAAACTGGTGAGTTTTAGCTCACATCCCACACCTGCCTGCTCGCTCACCCACCCCTCATTTGCCTGCATCTGCGCCCCCAGCCGCCTCGCCCTCTCGCGTCTTGCACACCCCCACACTCGTACCCCATCGCCCACCTCCATACGCCATCCTCGCCCGCGCCCCTCACATACGCCATCCTCACCCATACCACTGCACCCGCACCACGCCATCCTCGCCCATACCACTGCACCTGCACCTCCAGCTCCCCCGCCCTCCCACACCCTCCCCCACACTCTTACCCTGTCGCTCCCTGCTGCGCCCCACCTCCACATGTCATCCCTCACCCGTGTCCCTCACCTGCACCACTCTCGCCTGCGCCACCATCGCCCATGCCACGCAATACGTCGGCCCACCTTGCCACCCCTCACATACGAGGGCCAGGAGCTCAAATGGTGAGCCCCCATCCGTTCTCCCTCACGCAGGAGTGCTGGCAGCTAACCCCCGCCCTATGCACCCCTCACATGATGCCAGCCGCATCAATCGATGCGCGCGACATCATGCGAGGGCATTGTCGGCGGGGGCTGCAGTGCCACACTGGGATCCGTTGACCCCCCATCGCTACGCACCCCTCGTACGGTGCCAGCCGCATCAATTGATGCGCGCGACACTGTGCGAGGGCATTGTAGAAGGGCCGGCGGTCACGGCAGCACCCCACGGCACGACGCTGAGCCCTGCAGCGTAGCGCGGTACCCCGCGGTGTGGCACAGCCGCGGTGCTGTGCCTTACACTGTGGTTGAAACCCGTACCCGCGGGCACGGTGTGTCTGCGGGTGCGGTTTCAGTGGGTGCGGGTGTGGTGTCATAAATGTGACCCGCGGTGTGACCCGTGCCACACCCTACAGGTAAAGAAGAAAAAGAATTTTAGAAGCGAAATTGTTCGTAATTGGTACTACGGGTACAACAGGGATAGGGGAAACTATTTTTACAGAGAGGAAACGGGTGTTATTATTTTTTGAATTTTTCTGTGGCTTTGTAATTTTTATTTTGTTTTAGAAATTCTTGTACGAAATATTTTTTTAATTGTTCATGGTAGCACTACGGAAATCTACACTACTGGTACAGTTTTTCATCAAATGACCGGGCAAGCGGCACTTGTGGCATGTTTTTGGTTTTCTAGTTTTCTTTTGTTTTTGTTGATTTATTAAAGTCCGACGAGCAGTCGCGACTTCCAATTTTCTGATATTGAGGCGTGGAGAAATATTTACTGGGGTTGACATCCCCGATGAGCTTTTGCTCGGTGCTGAATACAAATACGGGCGCGCTGGTGTAATAGGCGCAGTGGCCAGGGACTGTGGAAGGGGCGGAAAATCATGGAATGACAACTCAGCCGACCGAAATGCATGGCCAGACGCTGGAGGAGTCCATCCCCATTCTTGATATTTGGATGCCGGGAAACGTTCCGGACTTTTCTTAACAATGTTTAGCGGTTTGGTATTCCGCTCAAGAGGAGTAGGGGGCGGGGTAGAATCCCGCAATATCGCGTCCAATTGGGACCGATACTGAGACATGCGCTTTTCAAGATGTGCTAACTTGTCATCGATACCCACATAGAGGGCACCGACATATTGCCTACTTAGGACGTGGGGCGGCGATACCCACAAACAGAATCCAGGAAAGGGCGACCGTACTCAGGTCAGGGTGTTCCAAAGAGTGCCTGTAGGAGGCGTCTGACCGTTACACGCTCCTAACCCTTAAACGCTGATCCTGCGCAAGGTGTGGGGCAGACGTGCAGTGGGAGAGTGTCAATTGGCTCTTACGGAATTGGAGTGCAGGTAATGGAGGAAACTACGTACTATATGTTCGCACAAAAGGCACCAGAGCAATTAGATCGCAACTGGCATTTCTGTTTGAAACTGAGTTGTTGAACTTGAGACTCTCAGATGCAGATCAATTAGATCGAAACTGCAATTGTGAATCCAAGGTTGTTGAATGTTGAAGTAAGGCGCGAGCTTGACGCCGAAAGCGAGAGAGGGCCGCGTTGAGAATTCGATTCTTCTGTAAGGACACGCCAAAACACCCAAAAGGATGCGGCAGTCTCTCAAGTAGAATGAATAAAAAAGAAGAATGAATTGCGACTGAGCAATGAATCCCACTTGTTAAGGCGGAAACCAAAGAGAATCGAATTAGCGTACATAATACAAGTGAAATGCCTTAAGTACTTCTAGAGTGTTTGGCAATAAAAGAGAAAGAAAACAAAGTAATGTAATATCCTAAAGCGTGCGTACTCCATGATGCAAAACCGCGGTTTGGCTTACATAATGGATCACGTGATGATCTGCGATAAGGATTTGAGAAAGATAAGATAAACCCCTGATAAGATATGATAAGCTCTGATAAGATAAGGGGATAAGATAAGATAAGATGGAAAAGACTTAGAGGAAAATAGGAAAAGAGTGAGTCGTGACAACCTGCACAGCATGCTGAGCCTACATCAGGAAAAACTTAAATTTCTGATTATGGATAATTTTAACTAATCTCTCATAATCCTGATAATCGTGCATAAATTCAGATAATGACCTATAATCGGTCATAAAATCGGCTGCCCCAGCCTTTCTGTCATGACTCACTAAAATTTAGTAAAATTTGATAAAATTTTCAACTTACACAGAATTATACACAATTTTTGGTACATTTGTTGTATATTACTAATGCCAGCTATTACTAAGATTTACATGCACGGCGCATACGGACGGGTGGAGGGTGCAGCGCGGGCACGGCCGTCTCGCAGTCCATAGCGCGCTGGGTAGTGCACTCGGAGCCAGAGCTACGCATTGGTTACCGTATTCCGGCCCCAGTCTTCCTTGCGCTCTGCACTCCCCTTTGGTGAGCAGTGGCACTCCATTCGTGAGGCGGCCCCTGGCCATTCGCTTACGCTCGCGAAGAGGCGTCCAGTCTGGGCGGATGCGCAAGCGGAGTCCCCTGCTGGTTCGTTCATCCGTTTGCAAAGAGGCGGCCTGGTGGCCGTTGACGAACAAGGGCCCTGGCGGTTATGCGAGCGGGCGGATTGGTGAAAGGAAAACGGAAGTGCATGCGGTAGTGCGGCGCCGCATGGGAGCGGGGCGCGTTGTTGGCCCCACTCTACGCTCGCCAGGGGGTTGGGTGGGTTTGAGGCCACGCAGGGCGGTCTGGGGGCGAGGGGGTGAGCCTTGGGGATGCCTATTGTTCGTGCGCCTGTCACTCCTGCTGAAGGGGAGATGGGCGAACTGGGGCGGGGAGGGTAGGGTCCGATGGAGTAGTATGAAATCCGTATTGTGTCCCAGCGGGTGTGGGTAGTATGCTCTGTAAGTGTTTGGAAGGCGGCGTGCGAGTGTTCACCGTATCTCTCCCGCCTGTTCCCTTACGTGGTCGTCCTGTGGTCCCTTACGTGGCCGTCCTGTGGTCCTAGGTGCCGCGATGCCGTTGTATCGCCTGGAGGCTGGTAGGGATAGTGATGGAGAGCGGTTAGGTATGCCGGGAGCAGCCTCGGGGTAGTGGCTGGGGCTAGACGTAATACTGCGAGCAGAGGTCAGCCGTGTGTGGGGGTAGGACGTGATGTACATACTATATGGCATACAAACACTGCATCCATGCGAGAGGCGGTACTGGCAGGAGGGGCGAGACTGTATGATTCTGTGCATGGCTAGGTGAGGCGGGGACCTGCGTGCACGGGCACTGTGGGGGTGAGAGTTACCGATTATCGCGTCGCGTGCTATCGGTTAGTGAGGGATGGCGGGGAAAGTTGGGAACGGGCTGAGGGGAAGAGCGCGTTTATCTGATTTACGCTGATCCTGATTCCGGGGGTTGAGGTGGGGCGGGCAGCGTCGCCGCTTGAGAATGGTCTTGCAGTGGCTGAAATTTCAGTTAGATTGGAGAAATGATCATGTATGTTGACTTACGAATCGGCGTCTCCGGCTGGTATGTTTGAGGTGGGCTGGAAGTCGCTATTAAAGCGGCGCTGTTTGGTGACGGTCGCGGCGTACGGGATGTTTGCAGGGGGAGAATAGGTTTTGCTGCCACGGCGGTGGTGGCTGGAGAGGACGTCGTCGAGAGGCAGTTCACCAGCACTCAGGGTGTGCGAGGGTGTGAACGGCGAGACTCAAGAGGCGGCACAAACGAGAGGTGGCGTAAGCGAGACATGCTAGAGAGTGTATGAGTAGGGAGGGGGGTTTGTGTTGTTGAGAACTTGCCTTGAGTGGCGTGCGGCAGCACCGCGAGTGGTGGGTGCGAGGATATCGATCCGTCGGCGTGTCGGGCATGATGCAGCGTGTAGTGTAGCAATGTGGGACTTAGAAATTTTTTTTTGTTGTGAACATGTGACGGGAACGCATCCCGTGACCCATGTCCAACTTCAACCAACCTGCCGGTTCAGGATGTCGCTTTTGCAGCAAATCCATGAGCGCTGGAACGTTGAGCGTTTGAACGCCCACCACCCTGGGGAGGATATGGCGCCCGGTATGTATCCAAAATCCTAATGGGGTGTGTACTCACCACACCCATGCTTGCAGCTGGTACGCGGATAACAAGTCGCAGCTACTGCCACCACCGCTCCCCTGCTGCCACTGATCCCCTGCCGCCACCGCTGCTTCCCCGCCCTCGCTGGTCCGACGCTCCCTGGTGCGGTCCCTGCGATTTTTGGGGCGCTTTAAGCCGCGCGAACCATGACCCACCCCCCGCCTCCACCTCCCAGCGCCCTGATGTATTTTGTCTACCACCAGCATACTCACCTCGCCAGTCACCTATCCGGCACGCTCTTTCACTCCCAATTTACCCGCCATGTCACATCAGTCACCATTACTCTCAGTGCTGCCCACCTTCCCCTGCCGACATTTCTCCACCCACTGCCTGCTTGAACACTCAACATGACACCCCGAGTGTCATCCTTGGCGCAGCGGGCGCGTTCCAACTCTCTTTACATTGCACCGGCCCCATTTAAGGTATGTCATTTTTCTCTGCACGGGTCCGCGACTCAGAAGAGCACCTTATAGCTCGCCAATCCCTCTGCCCCCAGCGCTCGACTCGGCTTGCCCGTAGCTCAATGTGCACTGAATCACGGCGCCTCTTTTCCTCTCTTTCAATCACTTTCTTCGCTCTGGTAGCCATCATCTGTCTCTGCCCACCTGTTGTAAGGGCTGAAGAGACCCTTTTCGCACTGTCGGCCGCATGCGCCGCGAGAATCCCGCCACTGGTTCTCGCCAACCCCATTCCAGGTATGTCATTAGTTCTCAATGAGTGTCCGCGACTCAGGGGGGACTTATAGCTTATCAATCGCGCTCTCCAGCGCCCTTCCGCTCACCCCACTACTCCGCGCCGTCATCACTGGCTCCCCCTGCCCATTGCAACCGCCGCACCCCTTAGCCCCCATACATGTAATACTAGAGTCTAGAATTAATATAGTCACACATGTCCTCAAACATATAATCAATATATGAAATTTCATTCTACTTTTGAACATCTCTGAGCATTTGGCTTTGATGGCTGGGCAACAATTGGGCAGAAATCAGTGATAATGAGTGCTAAATTATCAAAAATTATCAAATTTTTCGAAATTTTTTGAAAACTGGTGATAATTTTCCGGGGGGTAAAATAAAGTCCATAATCTAAAATAAAAGTCCATAATCTAAAATTGTGCTAATTATCACAAATTAACACAAATTACCAGTAAATTGAAGGTGGGGTTTTTCCTGATGAATTCACCGCCGATGGGGTTAGGTATGAATGCACAGCTACGTTCTCTCCACGAATCAAATTATGGCGATGTAACTCTTATCTATGCAACGAAAGACCAGCTAATAGGAGCAACTCCTTTTGACGGTGAAACCAAGGGCAGCACGTTCAATCTTTTTTTTGTGTTGGACATCACCATTTCCTGGGCCCGTAGTCCGTCTTCGCTTGAGAATGCTGGTGGGAGGCCGGAAGGGACGCGCGTGACACTATCGAAGTCAACGGGAATGGAACCTGGAATACGTGAGTTGATACTCTTGGTGGTACAGTGATGGGTTGATGGGAAACCAGTCGGCAGGAGGCAACTGAAAAGATCAATGCAATGTCCAGTACAACGTTCGTTGCTGAATTTTATATCGATGAGGCCCTGCGACAATACATTAGTGCATTCAACTCTCCACTACCCTCGAGCGAGGCCGGCAATTCTTTCTTTTGATAACGATAAATCAAATTATGGGAACCCCTTCATTCATGGTGAAGGTGGGCATATCGAACATAGAAACCACCTTTCCTCTAGGTTACCATGTCCGGACGGCTGAGCAAGAGAACCACGTCGGAACTTATTGGATATGGAACAGGTGCTTGGGACGGCAGGTTTCGTGGCTACTTTGAATATCGAGTGTTGATCTCATTGGCTTACAGCTCGCCTGAAGACCGAATTGCTAATGGAACTAGTATAAATTCCTCCTCTGATTCGACCTTCGTAGCTTCATTCACTATAGCCTGAATCTGATGGTTTACTTACACATACGATGCTTATTTTATTCCCACAATTTCCGACGGCTTTGCTTGCAACAGCGTGCCAACGTCTGGGGCAATTGATCGGAACGGTTGCGTTCCACGGCGAAGTTGGGACCAATAGCATCAAACTCCATTCGTCCAATATTTACGATGCATGGCTGTTTAAAGAATAATTTACACTCGAAGGAAGAAATTTACGGACAGAGTAAATGGGTTGCAGCATCCGCTGTGCGAGTAGCAGAGGTCGAACCTCTCCAAGGTATGTCCTCATTCCTCATATCTGATCTATAGCTTGATGTTTGGAAGTCAGCATCCACAGCCCACGCTCGAGGACTTCCCCCATGATCCGTCTCCGCTTGAGGGTGCTGGTAGGGAGGCCGAAAGTGACATACATGCCAAAGTTGACGGGACACGGGGTACGAGGTGAGCTGATATTCTTTCGGTGGCGCAACAACAAAGCTTATGGGAGGCTATTGAGCCGGTTCATGCAAAGGCACATGGTCAAAATCCACAGCTTGTTTTCCCGCCATCTCCAACCCTATTGTCTAGAGGCAGTTACGTATTGGAGGCCCCATCGTCTCCGACACTGACTCAGCGCTAAGCAATATTATGATCATCGTCCGGGAGTCCAAAAGCACCGTCTTCGATCCTATTCATTGGGGAGTTCAGTTTATTATTCGACTGAAAGTCTGGAGCAATTGGTTGGAGCGAAATTTCAGAAGATCGTTGTTCGGCTCACCGCTGAAAGCTCCCAAGCCAACTAGTCGTGGATTCACGTCAGGCGCTCGTTGCTCCACAAGATCCTGTATTTCGGAACTAAATATTGGGACTTCGACTGTGCATCATTTTTGCGGAGTGCTATATCGTTCCGCAAATCGCAACAATTGACTATGGCATCTGATCATTCTTGTTGCAAAAAAAAAAACATGAGGAAGAGCATGCAAAATACTAAGTTGGTTATATTCTCGTGGCATGGCCCCACATCGCTCCAATTCTCTGTTGCATTGGTGGAGCTCTTATCTCCGATGGAGTGTGGTATCAACTGCAATTTTCAATGGTAACACTACACGCGGCGGCACCACTGACACCGTGCAAAATTCAGGTCATGGTCACATTGAAACGGAATGGGACAGCAGTATGTGGTTTATGACTCGACTACATTTCCCATTTCACACAACCTCCCACTGCTCTCCAAATGGCGACCGCATCATCGCACTCCCGTCATTATATCCTTCGGTGGTTACCACCGGTCCCACCGCAAAACTGTCCGAAAGATCTGAAAACTTGAATGGGTGCTTAACAGAAGTGTGGGTGAGCAATCCGTTGGAGTCCATGCCAATGGACGCTCCACCCGCGACGCTGATGACGATGTCGTCCTGTTTGATCATAATCAACTTAGAGTGCAGCTGTTCTTGCCCCACCACACTAATCGTGAACTTCGTCTGCTGGCTGGTGGATAACTCCACTCGAGATATGGATTGGTTCCAATACCAGAATAACTTGGGTCGTAACGCTGACTGGATAAAAAACCTTATTATAGGTTAGACCTGCTGTAGATGGTGGTCAAGGAAAAGAAGACCTACGACCCTCCACTGATACGCTCTGTAGTATTGATGACGGGGCAGACACTTTGGACGCGGCCACCCTGGTCCTCATTTTTGTTAAAAAACACAGAATTTGAAAATTCTTTTGCGCGGGGATCGTCTCTGATGGTATCAGAGATATCTCCGACGTCCGGATTGTGGATGTAGAATTGCGGTGAGATGCGCTGGATCTCCCTGTATTTTGTATTTCCCGCAGCGACAGATTCGCTGACTGCTCGCCACCAGCGATCAGCAATATCCCTTGTGGCAAAGGTGATCAAGAAACGCGCGGTGTTATTATCCTTGAGCTAGGATATAACGTCGGCATGATTTATCCACTAGAGGTTAATGAGAGAAACCCACATTTTTGGCGTACGCATAGAATAGTCCTGTTGACATGGCTGAGAGCTCAAATCGTGGTCAGGACTTAAGATGTGCTGGACCTGGCGGAGGTTGGCTACGTTTTATTCGCCCCCGGCGCCCATCATTACCCCACGGTCAGCACATACTATTCATAACTGAACCACAAGACACTGGAAAAAGTGCTATACGAAATGAATCACGTCACCAAGTTTGGGGTATCTGGAGCTACCACCGAGCCTATAAGGAAATACTAACCCAACACCACTACCTAAAATGATCAATTTTGACTGACGGTATGGAAGCGCAGGTGCTCCAAGCATTCGAGGCGAGTAGGCCATTCAGTACATAAAAATACTTGACACAGAAGCACCTTACCTAAGTGATATACTTATCGAGCTCCCAAAAGGCGTTGGTTCGGTGGAAGTTGCATTTTTCCACAATCAGATCCCATAGAGTCTTCCAGTCTGACCCATTCGGGATGTTGTACAGCCCTGAGCAAGGTGCTGGCGCTGAAGCATGGTCTGAGGTGCATGAATATCTTCCTCGGTGAGGTTCGCACTGTGGGCTATGATAATTGCATAAGGGGTCGCGGTAGTTCAAGCGAGACCTGGGAAACTTTCATGCGAGTTACTTGATTCGGAATGGAAGTTAGAATATTTAACGATTTGTGCGCAGACAATGGAAACCAGACCTTTTGCCAGGAGTTTTTGGCCGTATGTAAAATGCTCCCCGGCACTCACCTAGTTGCCTGCGACAAGATCCTAACTAATAAAATTAGAACAGAGGAGTTGCAGAGAAGTGATCCATTGTTGTATACGAGACAATTATATATCTAGAAGGGGCGCTAACCACGTACGCGTACGATATCGTTATCCAAGTTACAATTTATAGCACTGAGAATAGTAGTATCCTGTGAACTCCCTAATGTTCATGCAAAAATCTCAGAGCCTCACATTTATATTCGTATTCATCCATCCATTCATTCATTCAGGCCGCAATGGGCCGTTTTCCGGTGCCGATCCCCATGCCCACCCTCACGAGCGTCTCGAGCGACGCACGCCCATTGATGAGCAGATCCTCGTCCCATTCAAGCACGCCCTTCTCGAACAACAACACGATGGTCGACCCGCCTGCTCCGCCTCAGTACGCGAAAACGGGGAGGGACACAGATAACGCACCAAATGCGAAGTACCCAAACTCTTGCCCGCGGCGCACGAACTCGCCCTCCTTGACCGTCGTCTGGATGCTGCCTACCATCATCGCGCCAATGCACACCGCCATCACACGCCCGAACTGCGGGCTATCAATCGGCACGATCTTACGCGCGTTTTCGCCGTACACGTCTAGCGCCGTCCGGATCGCTTGGGGCTGCAAATTCGCATCAGCGCCGCGCATATCGTTTTACGCCGGGGGGACTCACGTTGACGGTATAGTACTCCCCGCGATGTACGTCATATTCCCCACCGTGCCGTCGACGGGCGAGTGGAAGCGGTGATAATCCTGTGGCGCGAGTCTGAAGATCGCCAGCGCGCCACCCGTATACCGCTCCGCCTCGTTCTTGTACGCGTCCCCGAGCAGGCGCGCGACGGTGAACTCGCGACCTTTGATCCAGAGCTGTGTGGCGTGGGTGACGGTCTCGAAGGCCATGAGCCGGCAATCTGCCGCGCTGACGAGGCGGTAGGGATCATCGGGACGCTCGACAGGGCGTGCGGAGGCCTTGAGTTTACTAGGAGGTGAAGTGATTAGCGGGTAGTACAAGGCCAGTTGTGTCCGAGGCATACCGATAGAAGAACTGGTTGAACGTTTCTGCGGGAATAAGAATGAGTCAGTAGGTGTAAGCGCACGGGATGAGGTGGGAGACTGACTGAAAGAATCCAGCGGGTCCTGGATCTCGTCCACCTTCAACTGGTGGAATTCAATGAATGCAGGAATGTCGCGAGCAGACTCGGGAGCGTCGTATTTAACCCCCTGCTTGATCGAGAGCGACTTTAGGAGCCTGCGGGCTGAAGCAGATTATGGATGTGAGATTGTGAATGTGCGTAGTCGGATAAGACATACCGCGGCCACCCTCCATGCGGCCTTTGGCTCCCTGCACCGCCACGCGTTAGACTCGTGCTGCTGAGGGCGATCATAGAAGATGCCTACCTTGTACAAGAGCCGTATGCCTAGCCGTACATACACCTGCATCTTCTCTTCCTCCAGCTGTCCCGTCATCCGGTTTTGCACGATGATATTCGCCGAGTTCTGCGCATCCACTATCAGCCCACCTCACAACCGAAATCAAATCAGATCCCACTCACCGCCCCAAGCTTATAATCCCCACTCGACACCTTGGACAGCACCTTCGTGTACCACTTCCTCTGCGCCTGGCTCGCAGTGACGAAATTCCCCACCACAATCCGGTCGACCTTATTCCAGTCCTGGCTGGCGCAGATGGCGAGATGCGTGATAATATCCATCTCCGCCTTCGAGTTCAGGCGTGGCCTGTGGCACAGCGGGCAGTTCCGCACGTTGATCACGCGCTCGAATGTCTCGGACGGGCTGCCCCCGCTGCCGCTGCTGGCGCTTCCGCTGCCACTGGAGGGCGTAGAGGCGGTTTTGGCATTGCCCTTGCGCCGGCGGAAGCGCGACTTTTTCGGCTTGCTGGGCATGTGCGGGGCCGTGGCCGTGGCGGACGCGGAGCCGGAGGACTCACCCTCCGCGTCGTCTTCAGAGGAGTACGATGACATCTGCCGCGCCATCCCCGGTGTTGCGCCCACATCGACGTCCTCGCCCCCCAGCGCCGCGTGCGCCAGGCTCTGCGTGGCGGGCTCTGTCTGTCTGGCATCGGGCGCAGGCGGCATCCCAATGATGGTCTCGTCGTTATGCATGGGCCCGGCGAAGTTGAGCTGGTCCAGCTCGAGCGTCTTCCCGTGCCTGTCCGCGGCCATCAACACCGGTGTCGCCGCGACGCTCGAGTCGGGCAGGTTATCGTCCGCGTCCAGACGCTTCCGCTCGCTATCCGGGCGCATAAGCTCGGTCTCGAGGCACTGGATGGCCTCGGCGACGGTGAGCTCGTCGCGGTGCGGCTTCTTGCCGTAGCGCGTGAAGAACGAGTTGAGCGTGGTGCGGGTGAGCGTGGACCCGAGGGAGTCGAGCATGGAGGTGAGCTCGAGGTGCGAGATGTCGCCAGTGTCGTCGGTGTCGTACTGCTTGAGGTACTGCCGCCAGAAGCGCTGGCGCAGCGCGTCGTATGGTTGGTATTTTGCACTATAGGACAATCAGCTTATGCATAACATAAGAGGAAGGACGCGTACCGAAATGTGATAGCGGGATTGTGCTTCGCCTCCCACGGCATCTCCTTTGTCGTCGACAGGGCCATCTTGAACTCGCGCATCGGATGGTCGCCATCCTCATCTGCAGCATACATCCCCGCCGCATCCGGCTGCGGCGCACACTCCAGCAGCTCGCGCACATCAAAGCTGACGTCCCCAACGTGGTCGTTCGAGGAGAGCTTGTCCCAGTCGAGCACAGCGAGCTGCACCTTGAACGCGGTCTCATACCGGCGCACGTGGAAGAGGAGCTTCTCGTCCCACACGGGGTTGCGGGAGTGGCGGATTACGCGCGTGCGGAATACCTTCTTGCCGAATGAGATGACGACGAATGGATCCATGTCCCACCCAGTACGCGTCACTAGTAGCGGTCAGCGAAGGGGGATTGGAAAACAAAGGAGACACCCACTGTTTTTAAGCCGCGGGAGATCTTCCGCGCGCTGGATCTCGAGCATCACGATCCCAACAATGTCGTTCGCGGTCTCCAAGCTATATCCCGCGCCGTCCTTGCCGGGTGATCCGGGAGAGCCCGCGCCCGAGCTAGGAGTGATTGAACTAGAACTCGAGAGCGAGCCGGAGCCGGGACTCCAGCTCTTCCTGAACATCTTCTTCTTCTCCTTCTCCGCTGGCGTGGCTGCGGGCCGCGGGGTCGCCTCGGGGGCGGGGGCTTCGCTCGTCGGGGAGCTGTTGTTTGAAGACGAGGAGCTGAAGCCCGAGATCCGCCGGGGGAAGATCTTCGGTATGAATGTCTGTGAGCCTGATTTCTTTCCCCCAGGTTGGGGTGTGGTTGACTGCGGTGGAGTCGCCGCGGACTTTGGCACCTCCAACGCGACGGGGGTCGTGTTCCCGCGTGTGGGGCGGGGCGTGTATAGCTCACTCAATGGGGTGCTGCTTGGGGATAGTGCCGTTGTTGGAGTGGGTAGAGAATCGTCCGCGTCGACAAAGTCATCGTCGTCAAGTTCTTCGTCTGATGATAGACCCCCGTCGTCCTCGAATGCAGGCCCACCCTGGTGTGATCGAACCGTGCCTACACCTTCTGTCTGTGTGGCTGTCAGCCGTTGTATTACAGAGCACGAAATGGGCGCTTACCGGTGGGGCAGACACCAACGAAGGGCGTGAGCGTTTTACGAGCTCGGAGAAGATTTCCCCGTATTCAAGCAGATTCTGTGTATTCGGAGGGGTGACAAATCCAAACTTGATTTCCACTGTGCCAGTCGCGGGCGTGTTTGCCCGGGTGCTCAATAGATTGATTGTCAGCGGCTAAATCACGTCACGTCAACCGCGATAAGGGAAAAAAGGCAAGGGTTGCAGACCTTGCTGGCAGGGTCGTCGAAGGCGTATGGACGGGGGGTCCCCTCGCGATCGGTGAACCAGTCCTCGAGGGGAAGAGCAACTTCGCCGAGGTAGTCCTTGGTGAGCATATCCTTGTCCCATACGACGAGCTCGAGGACGCCGAGGTGGTCTGCGAGAGAGAGGTAGATTGGAAAGTCGAAAGTGGCATCTTTTGCTGCGTATTCTGGATTGACAGTGCGCTTAGAGACCGGGGTCTGATGCCGCGTGCTCAGAATCGATGCCACCACGAATCTGTCATGCATGAAAATTTGCAAAAGGAGACAAAGTTGGGGGAGACGCACGGATCGCTGAATCCATTCCTGTCCTTTGCCAAAAGATCTTTGCAACCTACAACCTGAAGACGGAAGATAACGATTGGGTTTTCACCAGGAACGGGGGCAAAGGCGTTGCGCCCACTGCCCTTGACGGTGACTCTAGCGGGTAGACGGGCTGCGGATTTGAGTGCCCTCGTTATCTTCAGGCCCTTCTTGGGCGCCGGGGCTGAGATGGGTGGCATGGAGATGATGGCTGCGGTCGAAAGCGATCTCGACGGTGCTGAGCTGGCAAGAGCTCTTGCTCAAAAGATGTGATTTTGATATGATTTGAGAGGTTGATGGGAGCTGAAAATGGATGTTGGTGCGTGTCGATGTGGGTTTGAAGCAAGAATCGTGTTGGATGGAGTCAGCCGCCCGCAATCGGCCGTTGCAGGGACGTTGAGGAGAATAGGAGACGATTTTTGCGCTCCCGCAAGTTATATGTCTCACGACTCAGAGTATACACAGAAAGCTGTTTCACGACACGGTGTACATATGTATTACTAGGCGAAACCGGTGCCATGGCCACTGCCACTGTCACATTTGACTTTTTTGATCATTCTTAGCCATAAATCAGGCCCCCGTCCTCGTGGAAACCCAGACGCCAGCGCCCAACACCCAGAGGACCCGTATCTGCGCCCATCTGAAACAGTTGTTATCCAATTAAAGAGGTTTCCACGCAAGCCATTCCAACACTTGCACATGTTCACATGGACGCACGGCCGGCGATTTGCTCCCGACGCGTCACCGGCATGACTATTATTATTATATGGGCCAAGGGACACCTGACCGCGCGAATGGCCTAGTGAGTCGTGACATCACTGCCCTACACCGTCCCCGTTAGCTCCGTGGATGCCAGCCACCAGGGCATCGCTATTGACTCCAATCTCAACATACCAGGTGTTTGGGAGCGCTTTCGAACGATGTACTGCCCATGGCAGCTTTGGTTGTGCATTGTCTGAGACACTTGGCTCGGATCGGGGTAGACCTCCTGGCAGGGATGAGACACTTGGCGCGGGCGCTCTTCGCCATCTGGCTCTTGAAATGGATGGAGCTCCCCTAACCATACTCGATGGATAGCGGATAGTGGGACGAGGCGGATGCTTCGAAGAAGTCTCCAGGATGCCCCAGGCAACGTGGCGAATCATAGGAAAAGATAAAGTCTTAGCCACACAACACCAAATACAATTATCTAATCAGCTTATCTCCGAGCCCAGACCGATCCGGACCCTAAACCCGCGCCGCTGAAGCGGAGTTTGAAATATGAATTTTGACGGTTTGGGCGCAAGTCTGCATGTCATAGAATGCCTTCCCCAGCCTCAAACTTCCCTAGTACTCTTGTAACATTATAGTATTGCCATCCTAACTCTAGCTGAACCCTAACCGAACCCTAACAGCTAACCAAAGTCTAACCGAACCCTAACCGCTAACTGCCAACCAAACCCTAACCAGCTAAGTTTGTCGTTTTAAACGCCGCTTTCAGCGGCGTGGGTTTAAAGTTCGACCGATCCCGAGTCTATGAGTGGCGAAGCCGACCTCGCTAGAGGTAATTCTGGTGGTGGATACTTTTACACAATTGAGGTGCCAAGAACCGGATGGTCATGAGTCTACGCTGGATCAACGACCGTGAGTTCACAATCGCGCGCCTGCTCGGGGACGTGAGGTATGCGGGTGCTCTAGGGGGCGTGTTTGGATGAGACATGGATTTGTTCATCAATGGACTGTGGGAGGGGAGGTCACGATCACAACCTCAAGACGAGGAGGAGGTTACCTGCTGGATTGCATCAGAGTCACTGTCGGCAAAAGTCTAACGCGGCTGCACTTAGTTCCTATATATCTTACGACCCTGTATGTTATCTTATTACATTTGACAGCCCCCAACTGATTGCGGTACAAAAGGAAAAGGAAAAGGAGGAACTGTGATGGCTGAATGCTAAGCAGAAGGGAGGAGAAGCGAACAGACAAGGAGAGGGGGAGGAGCCACATGATCATCATCACCGGAACACCCAGGACCTGGGTGCACCTTAACTGGCTGGTCTAGTATTTACCAGTCAACGAATTAGTGAGAAGCGATTGTGTAGGCGAAAATACTACCGATGTTGCTATTGACCAAGTTGTTTGGATTGCCGAAAACCCACATGTGCTGATTGAGAAGAAAGAGTGAGGATGTGATAAGAAGCAGGCGGCATGGGACTGGGAGGAGGGCCGGGCAGATGGATCATCACGGGTAAAAAAGAATACAGTGAATTATTTTTGGAAGCTATGATAATGATACTTCCCCCATATCATCGTCATCACTATTGCCATCCTCGTCCTCCCCGGAGTAGGGATATCAAAATGGGGGGCCCTACATTTCGATATTTGTACTCTCAGATGCGATGATATTCTTATTCTTCATCTACCAGCCACATGAGTGCGAATAATCAAAACCAGAGCCGTCGTGGGAGTGTTTTACGAGCCCCTATGAACTGGGGGGAACGAGAGCAGTCGACGATCCACTGGAAAAAAGGTCAGTATGGGTGAACTGGGCGCAACGACGTACCATGCGCGACGAGGACTTGTAATCGTGTAACGTATGTCTTGTAACTTGATTTATCTTGAGACGTGGGTGAAGAATATTAATGTGTGAGGCGAAGTCCCCCCGTAAAAATGGGGTGATCCGAAGATAGATTTCAAAAGACCCACAGGCCGATCTCCTTTTAACGAGATGACAAATGAAGCCGCACTACGCGCGTGCTCATACACTGGCAGGTCCGAGATGTCGAGATAGGGAAATCGAATATACGAATTGGAGAAGCAAAGCGACAGGAAGGATCCGCGCTCGGGCCTCTATTTACGTACGATGGTTGGCCCCCTTTGACCACGGAGAGCCAGAGACGTCGAAGATGTTTGACCCTACCGTCCGCCGCGTTGGAAACACCTGGTGCACAAATCATAGGCCCTAAGGCGAGCGAATCGATCAATCGTAGCTGTGCGCTGGTGTGTTCGCCACTGCGGGCGAAGGAGCGCGACTCGCTGAGGGCCTCGGTAGGCGGAGGCCAGATTCGGACCGCTACCCTTGGCCACACAACACCAAATACATTTATCTAATCCGATTCCGCCCCCTCCCGCCAGCGCCACAAACAACATGCACCCTTTGCCGCCCGTCGACATCCTCATCCTCGGTGCCGGCTGGACCTCCACCTTCCTCATCCCTCTCTGCGCCGCCCGCGGGCTCACTATTGCCGCGACAACCCGCTCTGGGGATGACGGCACCATCCCATTCACCTACGATCCAGATTCGGACGACCCCGCGCCATACACTGCGCTCCCCGCCGCTCGCACAGTGCTCGTGACGTTCCCGATTCTTGGCGCGGGACGCGCGAAACGGCTCGTGCGGCTGTATGAAGCAACACACACAGCCGGAGCACGGTATATCCAGCTCGGGGCGACGAGCATCTGGGATGTAAGCTTGTTCGCTTGTTCTACTGCTACGCACCCGCTAAGACACGCAGGGCACACGCAAGAACCCACAGCCATCTGGCACGCCCATTCCCAACAAATGGTATGACCGCCATACGCCATACCTCCCCACCGAGCGGGCAATCGCAGAGGACGAGCTCTTGTCGCTGTCACCTGGGGTGCCGACGACAGTGTTGAACCTCGCGGGGCTGTGGGGCGGCACACGATCGCCACGGAATTGGGTCTCCCGCGTTGCGCCGAGCAAGGAGGCACTTGGTGCCAAGGTGTGTCGTCTTCTCACTGCCCTGTATATTCAATCTAACTGTGATGTACGGCTTGTAGGGTAGCCTGCATATTATCCACGGCCTCGACATTGCACGCGCGATTCTCGCAGTACACGCCAGATTCGATCGCGCTGCAGGGCAGCGCTGGATCCTCACCGACGGGCGGGTATACGACTGGTGGGACCTCGCGTCCGCATGGGGGACCACCTCATCAAATCCCCAGGAGCAGGAGGAGAGGGGCCCGCAAGCGCGCTGGGTACGCGAGCTGATGGCGGAGCGGGATGTGCGTGCGTTGCCCCGCAATGTGGAGATGCTCGGACGCGCGATGGACTCGCGTGAGTTCTGGACGGCGTTTGGGTTTGGGCCGATCAAGGCGCTGCGGGATGAGTGGCCGCCAGCATAGGGTGGAAGCAGGTATTTTATGCCGTGCTGATAGTCATACTCGCTTCACGTCGTCTTGCAGACGGTTTCGTCAATGGCTCTCCCTAGCGGTTTCACTGCCTGGCATGAATTTACAAGGGAATTGAAAACAATATGCCAGTCCGGTTTCGATTCCTTGAGTTAAATGGATAATTTGGTTGACAAAACAATATTGTGGATAAGGTAACAGTAGAATATTGACTCATCACCAATACGCCGGCATTTCAAGAATATTACTATCCTCGGGGCGGTGAAGGGGGATTTTGAGGTAGTAATCGCTCCTCCCAGGGCATTCGATGCGGAGCTGAGTACCCTCCACAACAGCGAACGTCTCCCATTCGTGGTCAATTGGCCCTTGTTGGGTCGGGCGAACGTTGGCGAAACTTAGACACTGCTCAATCGAGTAGACTTCTGGGTTCGAGATGGGGGAATTCACCGCGAATATCCTGATACCGGGAGGGGTCCGCATGTAGGCGCCGTGGCGGTTGATAAAATCGAACGTGAACACATCTTTGAATTTATCCCCCCAAATTCGTATGAAAATATCTTCAGTCAGTTTTTTTATTACGACTGTCTCGTTTTGAGCGGGCTTGTCCTGAAAATAGGACGTTACCGTTTAAATTATAGGGGTAAACTTAAAAAAGAAAAAAGAATGAGTCACTCACACCAAGTCGGATCGCAGATGCACTGACAGCCGGAGCGCCAGCCAGCAAACTCTCCATCGCCATCTTCGTCCTGGCAACGCCATCAGGCCCATACTCAGCACAACAAGAATCGATGAAATATTTCTCCGATGGTGATCCGAATTGTCTAGCAGTGGATTTCACCCATGCGGCGAGTTCGGGAGTTAAGGCGTCCATGTCCTCAATGGGTAGATTGTAGTTGGGGGTGTGGTGGGTAGCTTCGGAGTGCAGCTGACTAGTGGTGGTCACTCGGCTCACTTAAATATGTTTTAGGCCACTTCAAATTTCCAATCGGACGAGTCTTGGGCTCTTGGCTAGGGAAGCTGCTTTGATCCTCCACGTGGGGGCACTCGTTTGGTGTTTCATCTCTCTCTCATTCCTTGCACAACCGATCCCTCTCGTGTTTGCTCTCAATAGTAAAGGCAGCGATGGTTCAATGCAGTCTATGCGGCATGGGGTCTACTGGAAATATTCAAATTATTTTTATTATCGTTTCGAGCCACAAATTCGCAAATGATCTGCCACGAGCCGAATGTGAAAATGAATGGGGAACAAACGGAGAAGCCCAAGGCGCGGTGGACGCGTGAGCTGATGGAGGAACATGGCGTCCTGGTGTTGTCCCGGAACCCGATGCACGATGAGTTTACGCGAGTTTGGGGCGGGGTCAGTCCAATTTATTTTCGATACCAGTACTCTGCAGCTGTCGTCGTGGGATGTGAGGCAGGCGGCATGGGAAGAGGGCTAGGCAGAGATTTACGATACCTTTGTATATCATCCTGTGTGTCTCGTCTCCCTGCGCCCTGCTGACACGCCCTCCTCCGTACAGCCGCTAACGAACAACGATAAAACTACTCACACCCTTCTTGAAATTATCCTTGAGCTTCCACAGACCACCGTGCTCACCCTGGCGAGGGAACGCAACCGCGGCACCCACACCACCCTCAACCTCAACCCCTCCCCGACGTCGAATCCAAGTTAGTAGTTGAAATACCATGCAGCGAGCGACCAGACGGGAACCGCATTACCCTGGGGCCGCATCGTAGGGCGCTGGCAGTGAGCAAGAAAGATTTCTATTGTTTGCGTACAAAGGGTATTGCCAAACACGGTTTGAAATTAGTGTCTCCCATGACCACGAGTTGTACATAGTACAGTCATCCACCGGTCCTTTAAACGCCTCCACTCCTTTGAACACTTAGGCAAAAACTTCCTCAAATCTCAACCGATCTTTATATGGGCTGGTAGATATGTTTGTGTGATAGGTATCTAAGTATTAGAATAATTACTTTGTCCATTGTTTTCTACAGCGCTGCGATCATCGACGTATACCATACCCACACCTTGCTCATGTAATTTCTTTCACACTGGGATAACCGTCTGGGTGGTCTGAACGGAGATTGAGGTGCATAGTTGACAGTACTAGTACATATACAACAATCCTACTATCCAGTTTTGTAAAATTCCATGGTATGATGGATACGGCGTGTATTTTGTGTCGGGCTCTTGACCCGTTCCAGTGAGTGTCACAGCCCCTCCCATAGCGGAGTTTCAAATCAGATCAAAATCGGATCGGGTTCACTGATCTGCTGCTTGAAATTCAAACTCAGTCAACCTCCAGCCGTTGCCGTGCGTGATGTAACGCGTTCAAAGGAGTGGTTTTGGGCTCATTTCCACTGATCACCTTACACCTCCATAACATCCCCACCGGAAATCCTGAGCTGTTCCAGAAATCATCATTGAACATATTAGAAACATTCTATCCACTCTGATTTTGACCTGATAATGAGGGAGCAATTTGCCAGGCTTAACTAACGTTTAGTGTTCAAAGGACCGGTGGATGACTGTAGTTACAACATCGCACATGATGGAGCCCGAATCCATAGATGGCTACTCTGCGTGGATTTCAATTGACAATGTCAAGCTATCCCAATACGGAAGAACGGTTACGGTCGCAGCCTCGGGAAACAAGGAGGTCACCTGTTGGGTCGCATCGGAGGTTAAGAAGGTGAGTTACAGTGGTACTTTGTATCTATATATTTTCACGGCTGCAATATGGAAGGAATTCGCGGTAAATTGGCGTGTCCCTCCATCCAAGGAACAGATGTTGGGAAAACTTTGGATCGACGGACGGGCTATTCGAAAACAGCCTAGTCCTTTGCACAAACCCAACAAATTTAGGCCTATGCCAATTCCGATTACTGTATCATATGAGCGCGTCTCCGCAACATCGGTACGACCGCTTGTCTTCTCGAGAAGAGAGCTGACAGGTGATCAACTTGTACTTCATCTTGCAAAGATAATTGACTCCATTGTCCATGGAAGATGATGACACACATGTGGATAAGAATGTGGAACACCTAGGCGACATCAGGGTTGATATTTGGGTTGTGAAGTTGAACCACACGAAGACGAGCTTGCCAAAATACGCCAACCCCCAGCTGTCTACCAAAACCCACGAGCGGTCCAAAAAAGCCACAGTTTCTCATCATGTCGCGTTTGTATTTCAATATATGTTGTATCGCGTCTTTCATGCCTGACCCTCATTTCAGCCTGGGCAAAGAATACACCAATCACGCGCCTGGGCTATTGGGCACCCATACCAAGATACGACTCGTGATATCCTTCATATTCAAATATCGCCCACAAGGTTTAATCACGCTTTGATTTTTATTCTTCTTCATATCCATACAGTCCTTAACCAGACTTCCTCCAAGCGGAAGGCATCATGCCCTTCACTCCCAAGCCGGATACGGGGTCACACAAACGAAAGGCGGAAACACTGGAACTTAGTGATTCGGACGACGACCATGAGGAAATGCTCAAGCGTCAAAAGGAGGAACTGCAAATTCGTAAAGAGGAGTTACTCAAGGAAGAACTGCGTGTTCGCAACCAGGAATCGGAACTCCAGGTGCGTACCCCCTAGATTCTCTTACAGACATTTGATGGTGTATAGTTAGGCCCAGCTGGATCGAGTTCAGGCGAAACGCCATGGGAAGAAGGTCAAATTAGAACCTCAGCTTTCAACAAACCTGCCGATAAAAACAGAAATCATTGATCTCACTTGACTGTTCACTTGTTTCTCCACGCACAACGCATTTGCCCGGCACCTCAGAAGATGGCTAATATAATTGTATAATTCCTAGTCCATACAAACTAATACACCAGTTCTCGTGTAGCGTGGCGGTATTTTTTTTTGCGTTGCAACGTGTTTGAGCCGCATGTTGGAAATCATTGATAATTACTAGTACATCAGAGTACCAGGTGGCTCCGTACAGTTGGGTGCTGGTTTGCACAAACCAACTCAATATCTCCAACTCCCGCGCGGTCACCTTGATATCCCAATCTCGGCGTGGCACCATCGTCAGCCACTATATATATTGCATAACAACGTTAGGAAAGAGCTGGCACCGTGGTATACGAATCATGCACTCGAAGGCGTCCCTGACCTGCTTGTGTGAATAGAGGAGCTGAAATCAATGAGAGCACACACGATAAGGTCTCCGAATAGCACCTCCACCCCCCACGTCGACGCCGCTGCTGCTCACGCCCCCTCCACTGGTACACCCGCATTCTCAATCACTGCATAGGGGCGCTACATTTCCCGCGCCACCCATGCGTCCGCTGGTGATACAACTCATTGAATTCACCATGTCTGGTTCGTAGCAGTCCAACTCGGCGCTTGTGGTGAAGTAGAATATGGTCACGAGGAAGGTTGAGCGGCCCTAGTTGATAGCTGGAAGGAGGTGCATTTTCCGTGTTGACGATAGACCGTTCCACAAAGAACTTGCGGATCTGGAGCCCTTGGCCTGCGCTAAGCCATGTATGCTGGAGTGGGGACCCGCGCCCTGACGAGCCAGAAGCGGCCGTTTCCCAGTATCAGGTGTTCATCACGTCCAGTTGTGTGTCCATAACGTCCCCCGGAAGAATGGCTCCCTTTCGACCTTGACTACTGAGTCATCCATCCAAGCTATTGGTTGGGATGTTATGCAGAAGGTAACCAGACGGAAGTAATTCTATGGCCCCAAGCCCCCAGTGGCGGACCTGCCAAACTATAGGGGTCCGAAAGGAACGGCGCCGTTCGTTACTATGGATTTGATGGTAAAATTCTAAAAATGGGCATATGATCATACTGTGGTTAGCGCGTACTGAGGCCCTGTAGATCTTGTAGGTGATAGAGGACAAGCGTCAAACCCAGTCTCACCGACCCGGTCACAGCCGTCACACAAATATCTAAAACATCCGAGCGATAGTCCGGCTAAGGCATCGCCGCAACCATCATGGAACCTGAATCCGCTGACGGCTATTCCGCGTGGATTTCTGTCGACGATGTCAAGCTTCCCCAGTATAAGAGAACGGTCGCGACCGCAGCCTCGGGTGTGAAGGAGGTCACTTGTTGGATCGGGTCGGAGGTTGGGAAGGTGAGTTACAGTGGTACTTTGCACTTATCTTGCAACGGCTGAAATACGGAAGGAATTTGCGGTAAATTGGTCCCTCCCTGCGTCCAAGGAACAGACATTAGGAAAACTTTGGATTGACGGGCGGGTCATCGGAAGGCTGACTGGTCCTCCGCCCAAACCCAGCAGAACTATGCCAGTTCAGACTATATCATATGAACGTGTCTCCACAACATCAGTACGACCAATTGTCTTCTCGAGAAGAGAACTCACAGGTGATTAATTAAATTTCCATTTACAAGGATAATCAACTTGACTACTTATGGAAGACGATGACGCACACGTGGATGAGAATACCGAACACCTGGGTGACATCAGGCTTGATATTTGGACTGTGAGAATGTTGGTGCGCACAGGGGCAAGTTCGTCAAAGTATTCCAACCCTCAGCTACCAGCCAAAACCCATGAACGGTCTAAAAAAGCTGCAATTTCTC